>PVKC010036405.1:0-13219 GCA_004027635.1 Crocidura indochinensis
CTGTCTTTCCCATAGAATAAATAAAGCACTAATATTGTGAAAGCACTGATATATACTTTCTTATGATTATTTTCATGACATTGGCATTAGGAGTGATCTCAATCAAAACAGACACGAGGCCTATAGTAAAAGGTTAAAATAGCTATAAATTCGAGGAAGAAAGAAGAAAGAAAAAGAAATGAATTAGAAAAATAATTTATGTAGGTTTTATAAAATATATATTCATATTGTCATTGATCTCATAAAAATCACAAGTAAAATATAGTGGTATACTTTGTGTTACCACATAAATATGTGCTCAAGTTGGTTAACTGCATTTATATTTTTTAAGTGTAAATAAAAACTGCCTTTCTTGCTCAAATCAGATTATCTTACTTAATTTCAGGTGACCTAAAGCAACAAGTACCCATGCTTTATGTGTGTGTTAGTATGTGTGTGTGTGTGTCTGCAGGTCTCAACTTTTGGCTATATGAATGACATGATGCAGAAACTTATACATTATCCATCCACCTGTGTCTGATTGAATCAATGTCTGAAACCATTTTCTAGAGCTGGAGTGGGTAAGCTTTTCCATACCAACAAGTAATTCTCATACAACAGCAGATGTTTGAATTCAGTTCAGTTTTGACTCTAAGCTAGCAAGTGAACTTCTGACCAAGCCATTACATGTTGAGTTTCCAAAAATTCTCTTCTCAGACTTTGGGTGCTTCTTAAATGCAAAAATTATTGTCTGTGTTTCTAATCCAGTCACTGAAAAGAAGTTTCTCAGGATACTCTACTCAAGTTCAGTTCATGGAAAGAGTGGAACACAGAACTCTGAAAATTTATATACTCACTAGATAAAACCATGATACTCAGGAAAAATATGATAAAATAGGGTTTAAAGTAAGATATGGTGAAAAGAAACATAGTTTGTATTCTCTCCAGGTATATATTTTTACAACATATGAAAATGGACATCAACCAAACAATTCTTTAAAGCTTCCTTTACAGGCTTGGTGGAGCTTCATTATATTTGGTATAACTGATTCAAAATTGAACATTGGCAATTAAATTAATCCTTTAGACTTTTCCTACCAAGACTTGGAAGTAAAATAAGGTGGTAACAAACGTTTAAATAATAAGTTGACTTGTTCTCTTGCTCCCATCATCAGATAGTTCCTCTCTCTCCATTCTCAGACACTTTACAAAAAAAAATATTAATTAGCGTAGCAAAAGACAGTTAATTTTCAGCACTAGGAAAGTATCAAGGCCAATGGAGCTATAAAACTGAACCTGCAAATTAAGATTAAACAAATCTTTTTTAAATATTTCTGAATGTATATATAAATTACACCACAGTGATTATAATTTCATGACATTTTATTTTTATATATTTGATATATGTGTATGTATATGTTTATATATTTGCCAATTGTCTAATTTATATTTAAATTCCGAGTCTTGTGGAATCATGTACAAAGTCTTTTTAAATTATAAAATTTTTCACTAGTTCCACCATGTATTATTCAAGAAGCCAGGGGACACATCAGGATTATTATCAAATAATCTTTTGGGACAATACTTTTGGGACCCTGCAATGCCAGGAATTTTCCATGGCACTCTGATGGGGACTGGAAAACTCTATGACATACCCATATGTGTCATATGCTTTACGGGCTTCCAGAACTTCAACCAGCAGTGCCCAGGAGATCATGAGTTCCAGGGATTGAACCAGGGTCAACCATACATATCTTATGTGGCTTAAGCCCTGTACTGTCTCTCCAGATCTTAGATTTTTATTTCAACCACTCCAACAAGTACATATTGAAAGCTAACTGTGTTTCCAGCAATTTCAAAGATTGTAGGGTATCATACAAACAAAAGAACAATTTTATTTATTTATTTGTTTATTTATTTATTTTAGTTTTTGGGCCACACTTCAGGGCACTCAGTTTACACCTGGCTCTGCACTCAGAGATCGCTTCTGGCAGGCAGGCTTGAAGGACCATATCGGATACCGGGGATCAAACCCAGGTCCATCCTGGGTTGATCACATGCAAGGCAAACGCCCTACCACTACGCTATCCCTGCAGCCCCCAAAAGAATATTTTTATTCCAGGAAGTAATTATAAAAAATATGCAGTGTGCCAGAAACTGAATTGGAAAGACAAACATGAACTGTTCCTTTCACTCAAAAAAATTTAATAATCTTAGTACATTTTGGATACTGTGAATTTTATAGATTAAAATGCAAATCCAGATGGAAACTGTAACCACATGCTGGGAATGTAGAGTTAGTTTGTATTGGGAATAGTGGCCTGGCAGATGATGGATAGTGACAGTATTGTTTCACTTAATGAATTGGCTATTGAAGCTTAAAAGGGAAAAAGACAACAAGGGGAACTGAATGCTTTAGTTTTCAGAAAAAGAAAAAGCTTTACATCAATATATCAAGCAGAACTGAACTCACTACTTCTTTTTGTACTTCATTAATCTTTTCCATGAAAATCTCTCTCTCTTGTCAAATAGTTTGATTGCCACTTTGGGAAAACATTTTGTTTCTTTCTAATAGAACCAGTGTCTTCATTGCCCTGAGGCTTCAGTGATATTTCTCCTCCAAAAACACATTGGAGAGCAGCAATACTCTAGAGAAACCAGTGTGAAAGCCAACATTGAGGCAGTTGGGACAGGCAAAAATTTTGCCTGATAGGAAACATTTTCTTTGTTTTAAATAATTTTAATTTGTTCCTAAGAGTGTTACTCAGAAGAGAGAAATTGTGTTGCTGAGAATTTTCATAAGGGAACTATCCTTGAGTCAAGAAAAAACTTGAGCATGCTCTGGTGAATCTTCTCTGAAAATTGAGCTTCAAATTTAATGCACAGACTCGAAGTCAAAAGGCTAAACAGAATGTCACAACAAAATATATCTCTTGGAAATCTACACTCCTAAGTACACTCCACTCATTCCAGTGCAAATCCCCAAAGCTTTGCACAGTTCCAACTAATACCTATTTTTATACAAAGAAAACCGAAACTGAACAAATAAATGTTAGATTATCCAAGATTCTTTTCTTTGGAAAATAACCAAAATCAACATAATTTTTCTCCTTTTAGTGTTTAAAATCTAAGTATTGATTAGTATAAAATCATATTTGAAGCAATAATAGGTGCCAGAATCATAAATTCAAGGGAAGGAACACAAAATTTGCATGCTGGTGTCTTGAGTTCAATCCCCAGCATTACATGGTCTTTTAAGAAGAACCAGAGTTCAGAGTCTGAAATAGCTTCTGAGCATACAAAAGAGCGATTCAAAACATCATCATCAACAAAATAAACCAGCTGGGGCCTAGAGAAATAATACAGCACTTTTCTTGCAAGTGGCCAGCTTGGTTTTGCAGCACAACACCCTTTAAGGTTCTCTAATCACCTCTAGAAGTGACCACTACTGGAGGTGTCCAAAATTTAAAATAAATAAAACAAAAAGAAAACATCTAAGCAATAAGAAAATAGTTTTATATTAATAGTCATTATTAATCATTCTTTTTCTTTTGAAAATCCTTGGGCAGAAAAAAATGAAAGCTAATATATATACAATACTTTTGATATTTTAAGATAACTTATTTTAATGTAGCCTTTATTATGCCACATTATTTTGTCTTTATGATGACTAGATTTCCTTTTAAACCCAGGTATTTATTTTCAGTCTCATTTTCTCCCATCATTCCTGCAGCTGGGTGGTGGGTGGAGCTGGCACTATATAAGTTCCATCTCTTTAATAATAGAGATCATGAACAAAAAAAAAAGGAAAATAAAGAAAAAGAAAAGAAAATAGTGTAGAATGCCAAAGGCAGTGTCAGAGAGGCAGAAAATGAGGAATGAAGATAAAGGCTGCTGTTGGTCTAATGCTTTGCCTAAAAATTGTAGCCTCGTGTCCTCGGGGGTAAGTGTTCTTCTGGAGTTCAAAAATATGCTTAGAAATTTCTAAGATACTAACTTGTGTTTTATTATCTGGATTCAAGCTCAAAGAATACACAAATAGAAACACTACTCAAATTGATTTGTAAAAGTCAACATACTAGTAAATAAACTACTGAAAAAGAATATGATAAATAAAAAAAAAGAAGAAAGAGAAAATGTAGAATATTTTTCAGTCTTAAAGTGTTAGACATATTTTTTCCCAAATGTTCTTTGAAATGTAACTGGCAGCAAGATTAATCCAGGATTTAGCTCTTTGGCTAGCTGCACATGGAACACATACATTATTAACAGACAGAATTTCAATTACAAAATCATTTTTATCCAATTTTTCATCACTTTTATTATTTTATTAAATCAATGTGAAGATAGATTTTGGGATTTGTAATTAGGCTTGTCTAATTATGAAAATTATTTTAAAGTTATATGCAATGATTAGCTTTCATTTTATTTTTCTTAAGATTTAATTGTTACTAAGTTAAAAAAACACTGAGGGTCATAAATTGTCAACTTTCATATACAAAGAGCACATTATTACTTCCCCTATTAAAATAAAAAAAATGTTGGCAACCTGAAATTTAATGATTCTTTTTTGTAAGGACTGAAGAAAAAGTACAGGTGTTATGGCAACCTTAGCTTAAAGCCTGGTGTGCCTCACACAAAAATTTTTTCTAGTGACCATTCCAAGGTCACAACAGACACTGAAGTTTGACCTAACACCCTCTATTCCGTATATGACTTGTCCTCATTGATGTTGAAAAATAATTTTTAATTCTGAAATTAAACTGTCATATTTAGAATAATCTAACATAATTTTATATTTTTAATTAACATTGAAAAATGTTAGAATTGTATATATTTTTTCTTATTGAACCACACAACTTTTTTTACTTTTTTTGGTTTTTGGACCACACCCAGTGATGATCAGTGGTTACCACTGGCTATGTGCTCAGAAATCGGTCCTGGCTTGGGGGGCAATATGAGACACCAGAGGACTGAACAGAGGTTTGTCCTAGATTAGCACAAAAAGCCAGATGCCTTACTGCTTGCGCCACCGCTCCAGCCCCTGAACCACACAACTTTTTATATCTTTTTTTTTATATTTTCTTGGCCAGCTGATCACTTAATTTCTCTTTTGTAGGTTGTGTGTCTCTCTCTCTTAGTAGACCATGCAGTGGTTTCTAATATGTTTTATAAAATAGTGGCACAAGTTCTTAATTTTGAAACTATGAACACACACACATATTTTAAGTGATTGTATTGGAGAATGTGTGATTTATTTTAACATTTTACCTTATTTTGCTCATAACATTTTTAAAAGCTACAGAGTCTTATTTATTCTTGTTGTTTAAATTACCTAACTATGTAATACAATGTGTTATAATTTCTATTTTTATAGAAAATTCACTTTTTATATTGTGAATGCACCGTAAATTTATCCATTTTATGTCATAGAGAATAATTATATTTGTTTCTGATGAGAGAAAATTCAACTTATTTGAAATATTCATTGCCCATATCTTCTTGAACAAAGATTCTTATACAAGTCAGACAAGAAACAAGCTTATCAAGATAGAAAGAAATAGAAAACTTAAACCTGGGCCAGGAGAGATAGCACAGTGGTGTTTGCCTTGCAAGCAGCAGATCCAGGATAAAAGGTGGTTGGTTCGAATCCCAGTGTCCTATATGGTTTCCTGTGCCTGCCAGGAGCTATTTCTGAGCATACAGCCAGGAGTAACCCCTGAGAACCGTTGGGTGTGCCCCACCCCCCAAAAAAAAGAAAACTTAAACCCAAACAAGACAATTATAAGAAAGAAATTTGTATTTAAAAGATAAAATGATACCTAAAACTTAAGCCCAGGACTCAATGATTTATTATGTTCAAAATAATCATAAAATCTTAAAAATATATATTTCAAACTTTTTATAAGGTAAAAAATCTAGAACTTAAAGTATCCAGGGACATAAAAATTTGAAAGATTACAGACAAAGACATTTTTTTTGATATACCAGGCGTAAAATCCTGGATCGGATATATGCAATGTAAGTCCACAATTGAAATACATTCCCAGTCCCATAACCCTGATAAAAATTGATACCAAGAACTTCAACAAATTGTTAGTGAATGGGCTTAACAGTACATGAAAAATATTATTTTATCATGTACACTTAGGACTGACACTAGAAAAGTAATCTCATTTCTTTCATTTAATATACCACTTCAGCTGAAAAAAAGATTTTATTCTATAATATAACAATAAATACAGAGAAAGTTTTTGACAAGATTCATTGTATTTTATGTTTTTAGTGTTTGTAGAGTTTTGGCTTTGGGAACATCTGACAGTGCTCTAAACCTCTGGCTCTGTGATCAGTGATCAGTTCTGGAATGCTAAGTGGACTTTATGGGTACAGGTAATCAAATTCCAGTCAGCCTCATTTAAGGCATGTGCCTATCTCTCTGTAATATCTTTTCATTCTGACATTTATCCCTTAAATAAACACACAAAAATAGAGAAATAAAGAATATTTCAATGTATTGAGGCTCAAATATTATCAATCCAATGTCAACAAAATCTGTTTTCCTTCTAAGAAAAGGTGTATAACAATGATGTATATTTTTATTATTATTCAATATATTGTTAATAATGCAATACAATGTATTATATACAATACATTGCATTATTTAATACATGTAGTTTAAGCTAAAACAAATAGCAATTAAAATACACAATTGTAAATGAATAGGTAAATCTATTATAGAGATCCCATAGTTATAGACTTTAAAAATCTTAAAATCTTCATTAAAAATGTCACTAGAGGCAATAAGCCAATGTAAAAAAATGGCAAGCTCTAAAGTAAATATACAAAAATCTATTTCATTTCTACATTTATGCTGTGAGCTACAAGAGAAAAATTTTAATCTCATTATAATCTCATCAAAATTAATTTAGTACCTAGAAATAACTTACGGGAGGTAAAAAAGACTTAACACTGAATATTGTCATTTAAATAAAACAGCATGTACAGAAATGGAAAGTTATCTCATGTTCATGAATTAAGGAATTAATATTGTTAAATGGCCAATCAGACCCAAAACATTATAATTCAATACACTCCCTCTTGGTGTCAGCAGTATTCTTCAAAGAAAAAGAAATATTATTAATATATGGAAAGATTATAAAATAATTGACAAAATAATCTTTAAGGAAAAATGAGGGCATAATGCATTATGATCATGACAACATAGTATATAAATAAAAATAAACACACAGAACAATGGAATAGAACTAAAACCTCAGAAATAAATCATCACATTAATGGAAAATTAATTTGAGACAAATAAGCTAAGCATAAAGTGGAGAATAATGTCTCTTTAATAGAATAAAATAAGACTGACTACTCACAAGCAAAATTAAATTAATATCACTGTCTCACACCATGTACAATAAATGTGCTGTAACTGTGTTAAAAAATTGGATGTTAGGGGCCTGGGAGATAGTATGGAGGTAAAGCATTTGCCTTTCATGCAAAAGGTCATCAGTTCGAATCCCGGTGCCCCATATGGTCCCCCGTGCCTGCCAGGAGCAATTTCTGAGCATGGAGCCAGGAGTAACCCCTGAGCACTGCCGGGTGTGACCCAAAAACAAACAAAAAAAAAAAATTGGATGTTAAAAAGTAAATGATTACATACGGTCATGAAAATACCCAAAACATTCCAGTAGGGACTTCAGTGATGTGTTTGAAGATATGAATCCATCAACAAGGTAAATAAAGGTAATTAATCAAAAAGGATTATGTTGAAATAAAAGTCCTGTATTATGGAATAATTAACACTCATACTAAAAAAAATAATTAGCAATTATGCTAAAAGAAAATCCAAGAATAAGAGAAATTATTCTCACACAAATAACAGTTTTTCATATGGACCAGTATCCAAGATATGCAAACTATTCATAAAGCTCAATAGCAGCAATAAACAATATCACCCAATAAGAGGTCAAAGAACAGAGAAGATTCACAAATAAAGTAGTCAAAATTTACATATGGGAAATGTGTATTATCACTTATCAGATAAATTTATGTCAAAATACGGGGGTGGTGCTGGAGGTAAGGTGCCTGCCCTGCCTGCGCTAACCTAGGATGGACCGAGGTTCCATCCCCTGGTTCCCCATATGGTCCCCCGTGCCTGCCAGGAGCGACTTCTGAGCGCATAGCCAGGAGTAACCCCTGAGCGTCACTGGGTGTGGCCCAAAAACCAAAAAAAAAAATTTTTATGTCAAAATAATAATGAGATATCTAACACTTGTGAGAATGACTCATGGAAAATAAGACCAGAAAATTAATTGCTTTCAAAGATGTGGAGAAAATAAACTTTCATACACCATTCAAGGGAAGTAACTTTTTCTGATCTACGTAGAAAAGTTTACAGTTTTCTAAAGACTTTTAAAATAGGTAAACCACAAAGGTAAACCAACAACTTTATCAAAAATATTTTAAAAAGTGCAAAATAGGGTCCGGAGAGATAGCACAGCAGCGTTTGCCTTGCAAGCAGCCAATCCAGGACCAAAGGTGGTTGGTGCGAATCCCGGTGTCCCATATGGTCCCCCGTGCCTGCCAGGAGCTATTTCTGAGCAGACAGCCAGGAGTAACACCTGAATACTGCCAGGTGTGACCCAAAAACCAAAAACAGAGAAATACAAAATACAAAATAAGTAATTATTTGAATACATGCAAACACTCCTCTTCACTGAAACCCTATTTGCAATGGCTTAAAATCTATAAACAAGCCAAGTTTTAGATGATAATTAAGTAAAGATGTATTTTACATACACAATTAACCATTGTGTTTATAGCATTTCAGATATAGGCAAATATGAATATGTGCCTTTTAAACAACAGGATGCAACTAGTGACATAACACTAAGAAAATATGACAGGAAGACTATATAAAGAACCAAAATCAAAGAATTAGAAAGCTTTAGACCTCTAATCTCAGATTGAGACGAAGGAAGAAGTCTGCCATGCAGAGGAATATTACCTTGTTGGTGGAGGGAAGGAAAAATAAGGAGTGGTTGGAAAAAGGAAGATGTAAGGAAGAAGGAAATGGGAATGAGTAGATTATATAGAATGAATTTCTTAGTAAAATTTATTATGCCACAATATATATTATAACTTGAATATGAAGTCTCGACAGCTACTTTCAAGTCTGGTATAACTTAACTTTTTAGAGTAACATTTGATTTATTAAATTAAATATGGGAAATTTTTATTTTGTATCCTTGGGATTAATTAAAAATGTAATTAAGCACATGCAATATAAATATATAAATTAAAATTGTAACAAATATATATGGTTTTTAATATATTGTTTTCCCAAAATTCACCTTAAATGACTTATTTCTAATATTCACTGTTGCAGTTGGGGGAATATTTCTCTATTTCTTTTGGAACCAAATTTAACATTCAGCCCTCAGAATTATCTCAGTTTTCCTCATTTGGAACTATTATCTATCATAGTACTGTATTTGTACTTTTACCAAAGCACTGACAATATGTCTGCTATTTATACATATGTCTATCTCTTGTGTTCATCTTGTAAATTCATAAAACACAAAACTACTCTTTTAAATTTTGATAAATTTTATTTTGCGTTGCACTGCTTTATATATTTAGTTGTGTCCTTTCTGATTTATAGAAAAGAGAGAGATGACATTGAAATGTTGCTGTCTTCACGGGCATTTCATTGGCTCTATTTTTTTCTTTTCAGAAGAAATCAGTTATGCAAGATCCAACTTTGATATTTTACATGTGTCTAATTAAACCATTTATATTTGTGTAAATAATTTTTAGAGGAACAATAGCTTGATATATTGGAACTAATTCTTCCAACTATTTTTGGTCTCTGATGGTTAACATCACCAATTATGTGAATAATAGGTATCATATAAGAATAACATGAAGCTTTTTTCATTCATGGTTTGAAGTAATGCATATAGATCGGAAGTCAAGCAATTGCATAATTAACTTGCTCCTTTTTATAAATATAAATAATAATTTTATATTTTAATATAAATATATGAAGACAATTATCTTTCTATTTTTATTAAGAAAAAAGTATGTGTTCATAAAATAATTTTTATATGTTAAAAACTATAGTTCAATAAAGCTATAGCTATTTTTTAATTAAAAGAGTGGGTAATAAAACCCAGTGAAGAAAGAATTAGCATTTGATCTCACAAAGGAATACAAATTACATGGGAAAGGAGATAAAAAGAAAGACTGAGTTGAGAAAGAAGTTATACAGTTTAGATAAACATAAAAATGATTGAACCAAATAAAGGCACAGAAGCCTGAGTTGGTTTAAAGGATTTGAGGAAGGTATAAAGATGTCTCAACACTTCACATAATTTATTCAATGTGGAACAAATTTTTGTTTTGCTCTAACTTGTTAAATTTTGAAAATACTTCGTAAATTGCTACTAAAATCCTAAACATCTCTCATGTCATTGTTCCCCTTCTGTTAGCCACGAAAGAAAATTGAAGCATAACAAATAAAAAAGGGTGAAAAATGAATTAAATATGTGTTGCAAAAGATCAACCATGTATATTTTTTAAAACTAATTATGGCATGTTTGATACTTAAGTATAGAAATTGTAATTCCCAGTAATACACTGAACAACTCAAGTCCCTTAAGATATTGAGCAACTAAATATTGACCAATTTGATAAAACTATAATTTGACAAATTAAAAATGTGCAAATTTTCTGAGTTATGAATTAGTGTTTAATGAAATGATTAGACGGAGCCTTCAGGGAATTTTGTTAAACAGTTTTTTTGTTTGTTTGCTTCCCTTGGGGGTGGGGTGGGGGTGTTGACACACCAGCTGTGCTCAGGGGTTATTCCTGGCTCTGTGCTTAGAAGTCACTCCTGGCAGGCTCATTGTACCATACGGAATGCTGGGGATTAAACCAGGATTGGTTCTGGGTGCAAGTCAAATATCCCTGTCTCTGTGTATGGCTCTGACCCTTGATCAGTTTAATTTAACCACATTGGCCTGAAATTTTTTAAGATCAGGTGATTTGAGTTCACACTTTTGACATTAATATGGTCTCTCTAATTATTGTAAAATTTATTCAGATTATTCTCCTAATATAACTTTAAGATAAATTTCTTTGAATATTAGTGAGGTTAAGTATCTGGATGTTCTTATCACCTCTTTTAATACTTTCAGGTTTTTGGTATGAAGATTGATTTTCAAATGAAAATATAGGTATTTTGGATATTAATGAAATGTTTTATCTCACGGTTTGATACAACAATGGCAGATAAAGAGTAAATGACATGATATTTTGTAAATTTCTGAATTTCCAATACACTTTAAAGGTAAGAAATTGTCTCTACTTACATTTATGTGAACATTTTCCAGCTCTCATTCATATTACACTCATACAATTAGTGAAGTATCCTGTTTGAAAACATTCATTCGAATATGGGGGGTGGTGTCATTATTGTCATATAAAGATCAATCTCGTCTTAGTTTTCTCATGGACACATTTCTAAAATCCTTTTAAGGGTTTCATTTGGTTAAATATTCTCCATCTTTCTGTAGCTATATGTTTATATTAAGTTGTTGAATTTTGAGTAAAGTGTATTGTCTCTCTATTTAGTGAGCTTCAATCATATATTCAGGCCTTATAGAACAAAAAAAAAAAAAAAAGCCCTTACACAAACAAGGAATTGGCTACTCACTGCTTTCATCTGCAATTCTTGTAGAATTCTCCAATATCTCAGAAAATTCCAACATATTTTTGGCTTTCTATGTCTTTTCATTCTCACAATTACATGAGCAATGTTTTAAAAGCCATCTCCTTCTTTTAGTTGTGTTTCTATTGAAACCTTTATTTATTTATTTTTATTTATTTATTTATTTATTTTGGTTTTTGGGTCACACCTGGCAGTGCTCAGGGGTTACTCCTGGCTCCATGCTCAGAAATTGCTCCTGGCAGGCATCGGGGACCATATGGGTCACCGGGATTGGAACCAATGACCTTTTGCATGAAAGGCAAATGCCTTACCTCCATGCTATCTCCCGGGCCCCTTGAAACCTTTTAATAATATGTCATTTAACACACACTTACTAGAGTGAAAAAATAGGGTTACATGTCTTTCTATAATTTGAATGAGTTGCATGTTTACTTCCTAAATGTTTTCTATCTTGCTAAATGGTTCCTTTAGTGGTTCTTTACTTAGAAAAAAACAATTTAGGAAACAAAATTAGGCTAAGAGTTGTTTCTCTTGATAAATTATTTATAAAACACTTATAAAATTTCTGGGTCACTTCAGTCATAAAGCATGTAATATAGGAGGAAACAAGAAAACACAGGAGACTAATCATTATATAATTCCTCAGTTCTTCTAGTCCCTATTACAGTTGTTGATATTTGTATTTTGCTTTTGTTTTTCAGCCACACCCGATGACACTCAGGAGTTAATCCTGGCTTTGCACTCAGAATGTGCTCCTAGCCTGAGGGGACCATATGAGAAACCTGGGGCTCAAACCATGGATCATTCTAGGCTAGTGCTCACAAGGCAGATAGATGCCTTACTGCATGCGCAACCACTCTGGCTCCAATATTTGTATTTTTACAATAATCATACTATAATTATTATATTTTTATTTATGCCATTCATTATATTTGTGCTTTGATGCTAATTTATTTGCTTGTTTTCTCAATATTTCTCATTCCTTGAATTTAAGCTGTTGTGTAGTTCTTGTCAGTAAATCTTAATTGCAAACATGAGTATTTCTTATATTTTTACATTCTTAATTTGTAGCTTGTTTAATGGCTTAAAATTTTCCTATTAATTATTCAGTTATAAAATGAGACAAATTGCTAATTCTGGATACCTTCAATGAGTAAGAATCACTTTTAAGAATATATAAAGCAGATATTACCTACTGTTGGAGAGAAATTTTTATCATCTAAAATGTTTTAGCAGGACCCGGGGAGATAGCGCAGCAGTAGGGCATTTGCCTGGCATGCAGCTGACCCAACAAGGATGGATCTTGTTTCAATCTCCAGCTTTCTATATGGTCTCCCAAGCCAGAATCGATTTCTGAGGGCAGAGCCAAGAGTAACTCCTTAGCGTCACCAGGTGTGGCCTAAAAAACAAAATTAAATAAATAAATAAAATAAAATAAAAACCTAAAATGCCTTAGCATTTTCTAGTTCCTTTATTAAACAATAATTTATTATATTG
>PVKC010036406.1:0-13233 GCA_004027635.1 Crocidura indochinensis
CAAAAAAAAAAAAAAAAAAAAAAAAGAAAAGAAAATAATATTTTTTAAAAAGTGAGATGTATTATGTCACTTTATTAACAATATTGCAAACCATAGTGTCTAAAAGAAAAAAGGGGGAGCTAGATAAAACAAAGAAGAAAAGAAGTAAAAGATGATGATGATGATAATGATGATGATGATGATGATGATGATGATGATGATGAAAGAAGAAGAAGAAAAATTTCTGCTGTAGAATGCAGAGGCAGATGGGATAAGGAAGGAGAGAAACTGGGGACACTGGTGGCAGGAAATGTGCACTGGTGAAGTGATTGGTGTTGTACATTGTATGACTGAATCCCAATCATAAAAGTTTTTTAATAATTCTCTAATATATATATTGACATTGTATGACTGAATACCAATCATAAAAGTTTTTAATAATTCTCTAATATATATATAGCCAGGAGTAATCCCTGAGCATCACCAGGTGTGGCCCCCCAAAACAAAAATAGATAAATAAATAAAGTGATTGTGAATCTGTTCATAAAGTAAAAACACATCTTAACTGAACTGCAGAACCTTGACGCACTATAGAAAACTAAATAAACCTGGGGACATTTAAGGATGAGTCAACCTTCAAAATGTCTCCATGGTCCTTTTTCCTATGTGAAAGGAATGATATTTTGCAATCATAAAAAAGAAATAAAAGAGTATAATAGAAGACTAAACTCCAGAATTTAAAAAATATATATGTACATGTACACACACATTATATATATATATATATAGTTGGAGTTGAATAACCTCAATCATACAAAAGTGAAGCAATAACATTTAACAATGAGCAGTGAATAATAACACCATACCTTCTTATTCATCTCTAATGCTTTCCATTCCAGGCAAATACCCACAAATCTACAAAGGACTTAACAGGCTTAAAAAAGACATGGACCAAACTAATTTCAAAGGATCAGTGTACTGTGATGTGCTCATATTGATTTTGAAATCTCTCTGCATTACTTCATATGAATTTTTTAAAATAACTCTCAAGCCTCCAACACAATGATTGAGGGTCTTCTCCAAGTTACTTAGTGATAACTTTCTGAGGATGTTATTATAGTCAGAAAACGACTTTTTTTTTTACTTTCTGTTTTGTTTGTACTTGTGGAAAAGACAACGCATTTTTAAACAATCATCTGCTATTTTTATACAAATATATAGTTGATCTTTTTAAAGGGAATATTTTTGGCACACTTCCTGTACCTTTTCTGTTTAGCTTGAGGATTGGTCTTTGATCTTGACTTGATAGTTCTCTATCCCCTACTAGATTACAAATTGCATAAGTTTTCATTAACACCATGGTAATACATGCACTAAGTATATATCTATAAACTCAAGAAAATTCCTTGAGTGTTTCTGGGCTATTGTTTCCTGGTTATCACTCCTTGAAGACAAGAAATGCCTTATGGTATATACAGGTCTGCATTCACCTTGGGCTTTCCCCTTCATATTACAGTCATCCCTACTTCAACTAAATATTTGGGCGTGCCCCTCTAGCAGTTCCTTCACTGGAAAAGCTAATGCCGCCAGGTACTAGAGACTACAAATGTCTCTCAACAGTTTCTTGTGGGAATCAGAGCTTATATCCACCATGACCCATGGAAGAGTCATTTTTTAGGAAATGCAAATCAATGGGGGAGCGTGGTTTCTCAGCTAAGGTTAGACAATTATGCTGTAAAGAGCATGCCAGCTAGCAAGGTCGCTTCTTTGAAAATGATTTAGTAGACCTTTTTATTTCTCTAGAACTGAGGAGGACATTTTAAATGCCCCCAACCTTGAACAGTAGAGATAGTACAGAGGGTAAAGAGCTGGCCTTGCACACAGATGACCCATGTTTGAATGGCAGAATCCCATATGTCCTCCCAAGAATTACCAGGCGTAATTTTTGAGTGTAGAGTCAATAGTTACCCCTGAGCAGCATTGGGTGCAGCCCAAAAGCAAACAAACAAAAAATCCCCCCAATCAAAATAACATTCTATTGGCTTTCCAAATCAAGAAGTCATTAGAAAAAAAAATCATTTTAGCAGCCCAAGGATGGTCTCCTGTCCAGCCGCACCGGCTCCATGCCAAGACCACTTTGACGTAGATGGGTAGCCAACCAGAAAAGATAGAACTCCAGTGTTGGATTCTCCCTGTTTCTCCAGCTGGGGTCTGAGGAAAGTAGATAGAGGAAAGAAGAAAAGCCAAAAATCAACAAAGTGAAGCATGTCTCATGGCCAAACTGTTGACCAGTTTCTACAACATTAAGATAGGCCAGTAACTCTATTACATTAGCCATTTGTATTCTTTAATCCTGGAACCCATCTACAGGCCTCAAAGATGAGCCATTGTTTTAATAACAGTTAAAAATAAATGATGGATAATGGGGCCCGGGAGATAGCATGGAGGTAAGGCGCTTGCCTTTCATGCAAAAGGTCATCGGTTCGAATCCCGGTGCCGCATATGGTCCCCCGTGCCTGCCAGGAGCAATTTCTGAGCATGGAGCCAGGAGTAACCCCTGAGCACTGCTGGGTGTGACCCAAAAACAAAACAAAAAAAATAAATGATGGACAATGACTTGAATTAAGAGAAAAACAGCTGGCAATATAAAAGGAGTTATGGAAATTTTTAGTAGAATGTCGAAATGAAATTCTTGCTTTAATTTTGATTCAATATATTGTTAACTTGTTACCTTGGGTTAGTCAATGGGACCCTTTGAGGTTCATCATAGAAAAATATCTTTTAAGTCATATGGGTGGTGGTATGGGATGCACTTGCAGAACATTGTGGAGGGAGGTGACCACTAAAGGTAAGATTGGCCTAGATTCATTGTATGTCTGAAATGCAACTGTGAAGGACTTTGTTAATCACAATGGTTTCAATCCAACTAAAAATATATATATATATATACATATATGTTTAAAAGAATAATGTGGTTTACAGATGGTGCCCTAAGCAGAATTTAGCCATGTTTAAAACCCTTTTAAGCTTTTGCTGCTCATCTAACAACACTAGGATTCAAAAGCCATCTACAATTTTCCTTCAACCCTTTTCTACTCTGTATCTTTAGCACCAGTGACATAGTTTTCTCTCAGCTGTGCAGTTTCTCTCCTATCTGATAGGACCACATAGTGTGAAGCATGTTTTTGACTAGCACCAAACCATAAAACACACTTAATCCTTTTCAACTGTTGGGCCTTCAGTTGTCTTCGTTTTCCTGCCTACAATTCCTAGCTGCCTCTCCAAATCCTGCAAATTTTTCAAGATTCCTTTGTTTTAGGAAATCTTCCAGATATTCCAGCCAATTACATTTTAAATATATTTTTTCCTGGATTCTAAGGTTCTATAAACTTAATACCATTCATAAATCTGTTTTATCTATGTAGTTTTATTGTGTTACATAAAGTATGTGTAATTCTAGATTGGATACATATATTTTATCTGTGCCTAACAAAGGTTTGAAAATATTGCAGGTACTAGGACTCATCTCCTCCGCTGAGTGAATTGACTATCAAGGTTGCTGGGGAATGTTCAGTTTTGAGTAGCTAGTTCATACTTTTAATTAGATAATAGCTATAGAATAAACATTCTTTCTAACTATAAATTTTCTCTATTCAATGACTTAGATATTCATGGGCACACAGCACAAGGTATAATCATTCTAAAGTTTTAAGTAGCATATATGATACTACTGTTGGCAGGCACACATTGCCTAAATTATTCCATGTATGGGGTTGAAGATAGTACTTGAGTAGGGCATTTATTTGCCTTGCACCTGGCTGACCTGGGTTCAATGCTCAGCACCTCATATGGTCCCCTGAGTCACACATACCTAAGTGCAGAGTCAGGAGGAAGCCCTGAGTGAGTGTGCCTCCCACAAAATAAAATATTTCCCCCTGCAACCAAAAATCTATTCCATTCAATGTCCAGACAAATCCTAAGAAGTGATTAATGTTGTTAGTGTCTCCATTGTACAATCTAAAAACTGAGACAGGGAAATGAAAACAAATGAAGGTAAACAGAACTAGTCAGTAAGGAATGATTCACATGCAAGCAAGCCACCTAGCTTCAGAATTAGAATGAATACTGCTCTATTGGTTTTCATTAAAAGAAGTTTCATAGGACTGACCGCATGTCTACAAAACTTCCAGGTCTCCATCCTTATCTTAATTGGCTTAGGAGTTACAAAAAACCCCTTTTCCTATTGTGTCCACAGCCTTTGAAGCTTCTGCTTATTCCCTTTCATCTTCCCTGCATTTAATAACCTTTAAGGAAACAGCAGTGCTTCCTTCAAATGGAAACTGTGGTAAGTACCAGGTTGTTTGGAACCCAAGGTGCTATTGAATCAGTCACTGTTTGCTACACCTTCAAACAATTATATCTTTGAGATTCTAGAATGACTCAATCATATATCCCACACCTGCCAAGGAGAATCAGCAGTCCTGAGATTTGAGGTGTTCCCTGAGTACACAATTTCAGAGGATCAGTCCTTATATAGACTGGTCTAAGATAATGATGTGTTCCTCAGAGGAAAACACCCCCCATGCTTATATAACATTTAAAATTCAGGATCTGCATCCTCAGTAGGAATATAGAAAATATGAATATTAAAATTTGGCAAATGATGAGACATTATTGACTAAGGTATAACATCTTAAAATGAATTGGCCTAGGACCAGATAGTAAATACAGAGGGTAGTAAGTACAAGGGTAGGAGGCTCGCCTTGTATGCAGATGACCCAGTAATACCTACCATCCCAGATGATCCCCTGAGCCTGTTAGGAGTGATTCCTAAGTGCAGAGCCAGGAGTATCCCCTGAGCACTGTCGGATATAAACCTCCCCCTCAAAAAAGGATCAGCCAAAAGTTTTTCAGATATCAAATCAATTGTTCTATTGTAAATGATGGGTCATGAGCCTTCTGAAAATGAATGTGAAGTTAAAGAGATAATACATAAATTTTCTAGAAAGAAGATCCTTAAATTTCATGAGTTTTAAAATTCCAATTATGAGATTTTTCTCTCACCAAGAAATTGTTTCTGGGGAGTGTGGTTGCAGAAAGATAATACAGGGAACAAATATATGCCCTATATGCAATGGTCCCTAGTTTAATGGTTTGATCCCTACACCACTGTGCATAAGCAGTGCATTCTTCGATTCTCTGTTAAATGACTCAACCATACTTGAGAAGAGATAGACAGAGAGAGTGAGGTTTTGAGTGGCTCATTATTTCTAGGTTCAAATTTTGGTGAACTGGTCTGACTTCCAAGTGCATGTATGCTCTCGCCTCTGCTCAAATTCCTTCCGGAAGAGGCAATGAGTCTTCCGAGAGTAGAAATTAGCACAGATATTGTTCTTCCTGGTTGAAAGCAGTAGGTGACCTTGACTGTCCTCAGGTTCCCCTGCCTAATTCTCACTGACTGCCATGGATCTGAGGAAGAACTATAGTGATAGAGTTGGGCTGCTGTTCATATTCACATTGTTTGTAATCTCCCCAACCAAATTCTGTCCCTTCTCTCTTACTGTAGTCTGTCTTAATATTGATGACAAGTGATATAGTGTTTTAGGACTCAGGAACTATTGTGCTGTTATCTACTAGAATATTTTATATAACATGTATTGATTTTATAAACTGTCAACTTTGAAGGCTAGGAGAAGTGACATGACTGATTTAAGGCACTTGGTTAGAAATGATGGTGCTAAGAATCTTTTCCCTGCTTCTATGTATCTAAGGATTTAAAGACCATAGTCCAACAAACTATCTGGATCTACTCTTTCTACGTGGCTAAAGTGACCCATTTATCCACACACGATTAAAATAATGTTTTAGCATTTTCAACTTTCATCATTCTCTGAAGTAGTTCTATCACAATTAAATACATTTTTTCTAGATTTACTTCATTACTTTCCCTGCCCAATCTAATTGTAAACTTTAGAGTATGAATCTCTTCTGTTTAACTCAGGAGTATGACGGATTGTGTCTGGCACCTACTAGACACTAAATAAATATTAGTTGAATAAATGGATGACAAATTATTTAAGTGGTGCTGAGGCAAATTTTCTTTCTTGGTTTTATTAATGATGTTATTTCAGCAGAATATTAAATAGCTCCACTTCTCTATTTCTACACCTACTAGTCACCAGATACTGCTTAAAGCTAAACTTTTTAATAGGTAAATCATGTGTCAAGAAGTAATCATCTCTTGGAGGACAGTTTCTCTGAAAACTATTTCATCAAAACCTTTGATGCTAAAGGTTTGTTTAATTAAAGGAGGGGAATTTTCCAGTTAGAAGTGCTTTGTTTACTATTAGAATAGTTCTTATCTTCATTACCCAGATGCAGACCAATTGCAGGTGAGTTGGGAAAAGGATTGAATCTTTGAGCTAATCCTAGAGATTTCAAAATTTTATCAGGCTTATAAAATGTAACTGAGTGGGCATGCACTATTTTTCATTACTCTTCTGATGTGGATACTTATTTGTCTGAAAATTTCCAGGTGAGTAGTTGTTTTAGTTATGCACATCTGATTTAATTAAGGAACAATTTCTAGGGACTGAGTAAGCATTAGATGATATCTGAGTTTCAGAAAAACCCCAACTGAATTGAGTGGAACAACTGGACTACAAGGTCAAAATTTGTAAGGCTTGGTTATATTTATTTTCTGACTTTTGATAATAACAGATACTCTGTAATGATCTGCTGAGATTTTTCTATCTCTTTCCAAACTTACCTTGAAAGATAATGCATTTGGTATAATCTTTTTCAGAAACTTCAATAATAAATTGTGGGGCCCGGGAGATAGCATGGAGGTAAGGTGTTTGCCTTTCATGCAAAAGGTCATCAGTTCCAATCCCGGTGCCCCATATGGTCCTCCGTGCCTGCCAGGAGCAATTTCTGAGCATGGAGCCAGGAGTAACCCCTGAGCACTGCCGGGTGTGACCCCAAAACCACCAAAAAAATAAATAAATTGTGTTTTGTGATCCAAATACATAAAATTTGATTATATTTTCCTCAGCTCAAAAGGAAGAGACTATTATGCCATTAAATGCAATTCTTCTATTAAAGTATTTACCAAGGAATATATAATATTAATTACTATTTGCAAAATAGATATACATTGGAACTGCTTAAACTACATAATATATTTAATTAAACTGGAAATATTGAGAGAAACAATGTTAAGAGAAAAGACTAGCATATCAGCTAAATATTTATTATATTTATTGGTTGCTAATAATTATGTCAAAAGTCTAATTCCTATTGTAAATTAACATGTGATGATGAGTTCCAAAAGTGAAGGGAGAATTCACTGGCCTGAATTGAATAGGCTGAACAGAATCTTCCAGATTCATAGGTTAAACTCCTTTCTATCAACCAATTATACCAGAAAATATAGATTTAAGGTACTAATTAAAGTTATATTATAATTTGATAGGGTTATGACTATGCAATTAAATGGTCAGAGACATTTCTAGTACTTTATTCAGATATATTCACAAGACCATGTATGTATGGTGGCTACATTCAAGCCAGAAGAGACTGAACAGAAGCTGCCACCCTGATCTTAAATTCTCAGCTTCTGGAGAGGTGACAAAATATATGTCTGTGGTTAACATGTCTGCTCTCTGATGTTTGACATGGCAGCCTAAGCTGATGAACAATTATCCTAGCTTCCTCTTCTCTAGATGGGCTGCAAACACACACTAAACCCTGAATTGCAAATAATGGAAGTATCGGTTTGAGAGAACAGAATTCTCACTTGATAAGTATAATTATCTTTCCAATGCCACTTGACAGGGTCACAGAGAATAGCAGCATTAAGTGAGTTTAATAATTCCCCCAAACTGGCTAGATTAGTACTAAAAGTACTATGATATGAGATAAATTCTGGTAACATTCTGGCAACATTAAAATATAAGACACACATACCATTGTTTCCACAGTTGCATGTAGAATAATTTGTATGTAAGATTCTACTCAAGAACACACAGATATAGATAATTGTGTGGTCACTCCCAAATGGTTCATAGAACATGGAAAAGAATGCAGAAATACTTGAATTATTCATCAATAAAACATTGATTTACAATGATATAAATGATATATTTATACACTAGAATATTGTGCTACAAAGAAAAAGAATGAGATATTTCTCATTATGTTTGTCTAGTATTGTTTTCCCACAGATGATCCTTGTTATCTCTATTGTTCTCTCTTTCAAGGGAGCACCCACTGGTGTTAATTGTATGCCCACTTCTCATCATGAAACATGCTGATTCATGTCTAAGTTTGGCATATGTAAAGCAGTTGTAGTGATAATTTGTCCTTAGAGTTCAGATTTTACTGCTGTGGTCCACCTCCCCCCAGGTGGTTCAAGCCTCCGATTCCTCCTCTGAGCCCTTCAGGTAAGAGAGGGCATTATGTTTATGCCGTTGCTCACCTTGAAGCTAGCATGCCATCTTCTGTTTAATTTCTTTATAATTTTATGATCTATAATATATTTTATGTCTTAACAGTTGTGCAGTTCACAAACACAACACTAAAATGGAAAACAAAGAATTCTATGGGGGCAAAAGCAACTTTTTTAATACTATAGAGTATGCTCTTGTTTACATGAAATAAATGTGTTTGTAGAAGACAAACTCAGAAAGATCATATGAGAATCATTAGCAGGGGTAGCTGCTGTAAAGATTAGTGTAAATCTACCCTCCATTGTCTGTACTTATACCTTTTGCATTTTTAATGAGATGCAGGGCATTAAAAGTAATTAAATGTATTTAATTAAATAAGTTAATATAAGTAAATCATAACAAATAAGTATATAATAAGTATATTTATTCTCAGGGGCTGAAACAATAGCACAGCAGTAGGGCGTTTGCCTTGCATGCGGCGAATCTGGGACGCACCTGGGTTTGATTCTCAGCATCCCACATGGTACACCAAGCCTGTCAGAAGCAATTTCTGAACACAGAGCCAAGAGTAACTCCTGAGTGCTGCCAGGTGTGACCCCAAACCCAAAATAAATAAATAAATAAATAAATAAATAAATAAATAAATATTTTTAAAAATATAAATTAATAGTAAATTAATTACATTTAAATTTTTTATTTTAGAAACATAGTGTGTCAGATCCTGGCTCCACATGATCCCCTTAATATCACCAGGTACAGCTCTGGAGAACCCCAAACACTGCCAACCTGGCAGTAATGATTGGCACCACAAGATCTGATCAAACCTGAACCATCAGTTTGATGAACTGAGAAGCACCAGGAGGAGGGCTCAGGCCTCCTGAAAACTACTTGAAAGAACTCCCCACCAATGTTTAAGAAACATTTTAAGAAACTGCTCATTTTAAGAATCATTTAAGATGGGCTAGAGCGATAGCACAGCACCAGGGTATGTGACTTGCATGAGGCTGACCCAGGATGACCCGGGTTTGGTTCCTGGCATCCCATATAGTCCTCTGAGATTGCCAGGAGTGATTTCTGAGCCCAGAGCTAGGAGTAACCCCTGAGTATCACAGGGTGTGGCCCAAAACAAAAATGAACAGAAAATGTATTTAAGAAACTGCTCACCACTGCTTGCCTTGATGCTTGAAGTTCAAGACTAGGGTCCTGATACTTGTTTATTCCCCTCTCCAGACTTTTCCTGTCCTTACAATGACTTTCTCTTTGTCTTTCAATTCCTTTCAAATCATAAACCTAACATTCTCTCACTGCAGTCTTTTCTGCCACCTCATCTTATCTATCAAGAACTCTTCTTCCTATACCTTCTCATCAGTAGTTAAATATCATTTTATAAGAATCTAGTTAACATGAACACAGGATCAGGTAATCAATCCTACTACCTTTTCATTTCTTCTTAAGTTGCATCCAGTCCATTTATATAGCTTGTGAATGCTTCATTAATGTCACATTTTTAATAACTCATTTTAATGAAATCTTATAAGAATCAGAGTCCCTCTGAGATTGCTAGAAACAATAATCTCCTATTGTCTCCTGCTGTAACACTTTGAGGCAGTATCATATGCAGCAGATGACCTTACTCAATCAGAAAGTCTTCTGAGATAAAATCTTGCCTTATTTATACATCCCTTTTTGTTAAATCAACTCCATGGACATTTATGTAACTAGGTTATAGCATCATAAATATCAATAGCTATTGTCTAAGATATTAGAATTATTATTTTATTAGATAAAAATCTGGCAAACATTAATAAAATGCAACAAAAGTCAATAGGCTGGCCCCATAATCTCTTACATCTTTTTCTCATGAAATCAAAAAATAGTCTTTTTATCTTCGTACATGATGTTAGCTGGGGATCTAAGTTCAATTTTTTTGCAAGTGGCTAGCCAGTTGTGCCAACACCACTTGAAGAGGCTTTCTTTGCTCCATTTAGGATTTCTTGTTCCTTTGTCAAAAATTAGGTGACTGTATGTCTGGGGAACACTTTCTGAGTATTCAAGCCTATTCCACTCATCTGAGGGCCTGTACTTAATTCCAATACCATGCTGTTTTGATAACTATTGCTTTGTAGTAAAGTTTGAAATTGGGGAAAGTAATTCCTCCCATGTTCTTTTCCCCAATGATTGCTTTCACTACTCTAGGGTGTTTATTGTTCCAAATGAATCTCAAAAGTGCCTGATCCACTTCTTTGAAGAATGTCGTGGGGATCTTTAGAGGGATCGCATTAAATATGTATAATGCCTTGGATGGATGAAAGACCTTGATATCAGACCTGAAACCATAAAATACATAGAACAACACATAGGCAAAACACTCCAGCATATTCAGACTACAAGCATATTCAAGGAGGAAAATGCACACTCCAAGCAGGTGAAAGCAGAGATTAACAGATGGGAATACATTAAGCTGAGAAGCTTCTGCACCTCAAAGGAAATAGCGCCCAGGATACAAGAGCCACCCACTGAGTGGGAGAAACTATTCACCCAATACCCATCAGATAAGGGGCTAATCTCCAAAATATACAAGGTGCTGACAGAGCTTTACAAGAAAAAACATCTAATCCCATCAAAAAATGGGGAGAAGAAATGGACAGACACTTTGACAAAGAAGAAATACGAATGGATAAAAGATACATGAAAAAATGCTCCACATCACTAGTCATCAGGGAGATGCAAATCAAAACAACTATGAGGTACCACCTCACACCACAGAAAATGGCACACATCACAAAGAATGAGAACAAACAGTGTTGGCGGGGATGTGGAGAGAAAGGAACTCTTATCCACTGCTGGTGGGAATGTGTGTAGTTCAACCTTTATGGAAAGCAATATGGAGATTTCTCCAGAAACTGGAAATTGAGCTCCCATATGATCCAGCTATACCACTCCTAGGAATATACCCTAGGAACACAAAAATACAATACAAAAAACCCTTCCTTACACCTATATTCATTGCAGCACTATTTACCATAGCAAGACTCTGGAAACAACCAAGATGCCCTTCAACAGACGAATGGCTAAAGAAACTGTGGTACATATACACAATGGAATATTATGCAGCTGTCAGAAGAGATGAAATCATGAAATCTTCCTACACATGGATGTACATGGAATCTCTCATGCTGAGTGAAATAAGTCAGAGCGAGAGAAAAACACGGAATGGTCTCCCTTATCTATGGGTTTTAAGAAAAATGAAAGACATTCTTGCAATAATAATAATTTTCAGACACAAAAGAGAAAAGAGCTGGAAGTTCCAGCTCACCTCATGAAGCTCACCACAAAAGTGATGAGTTTAGTTAGAGAAATAACTACATTTTGAACTGTTTTAATAATGAGAATGTATGAGGGAGGTGGAGAGCCTGTCCAGAGTACAGGCGTGGGGTGGGCGGGAGGAGGGAAATTTGGGACAATGGTGATGGGAACGTTGCACTGGTGATGGGTGGTGTTCTTTACATGACTGAAACCCAAACACAATTATGTATGTAATCAAGGAGTTAAAATAAAAAATAGTATTTTTAAAACAATGAATTAACAAGGAATTTGTTCCTGTTCTCCAAATCTATAACTTATATTATTAATGACTTTAAAATAGTATTCCTAATTTTCAAATGAGGAATCTTTGGTAGAGCTATTCTGCATACTTGATCAGTCTCTTCAGAGTCCACAGAATATCCTGGGTTCCCAAATGACCTAATTCAAGTTCTGTGCTGTTTCGGGCATTTTCAATATAATTAAATGGCTCTCTAGGCCAGGTGCTTTGCTTCTATGCTAGAGATAAACTGTCTTCCTCATGGGAGTTCCCAATGTTTAGACACATTCCCCTATGGCTTAGGAGCAGCTTGAAATGAGAAGAGAGACTATCACAGTCATGGAATACCTAAATGTATTCAACTCTTTTGAGAGAAAGATGAAGAGGATGATTTGATAAAAGTTACCTAAACAAGCAGTGCCACACTTAGTGTTCAGAAACATGGAGTTGCATTTACAGGGCATTCCATTTAATGTTACTGATGACCTCTGTCACTAAGGAATCTGTCACAGAAAGATAAATGTAGTCATGCAAGTTTATTTTCAAACTTCTTGACCAGTTCCATCCAGTTTCTTGGTCCATTCCCATTTTGAGCATACAATGGAGACATTTAACTTGAGTGTGTTCAGAGGATGCTGCTGGTAATAGTGCATGACACATAGTGTTGCAGCAGACAGATTTCTCCATGAATATGACAAATGTAGAAATGTAGTGACTGATAACTCATAGTGATTGTCTGTCTCATCAGTTGGTGATAGTAAAAAGATCAGTCAGGTCTCAGAATACATAGCCAATAAACAGTCTCTTTTATGACTCAAGATTACAACTAATTATCCACTCATCAATAGCACACGTCACTAACACCAAATACTATTATTTATTATCTAGTTTCAGGGATCTAGAGAGCTGAGCTACAAATTCCAAGAAATATAAAAAATATGTGCTTAATGTCCTCACAAAAGTATATCTAGATTCATCTTAGAAAAGAGTCCCAACACAGGAGCCGAAGTGATAGTAAAGTCACAAGGTGCTTGCCTTGCATGCGACCAACTCAGGTTTGATCCCTGGCATTCCATATGGTACCCTGAGCCTGCCAGAAGTGATTCCTGAGTGCAGAGCTATGAATAAACCCTGAGTGGTGGTCGGTCTAGAAAAGGAAAGAAAGGAAGGAAGGAAGGAAGGAAGGAAGGAAGGAAGGAAGGAAGGAAGGAAGGAAGGAAG
>PVKC010036407.1:0-13237 GCA_004027635.1 Crocidura indochinensis
GAACATAATAAACAGAATAATAAGTAGTTCAGTTTGTAGAACTCAATTTTACAGAATCCTTTAAATTCTAAAGTTAAATAAGTATTGGTCCTTAATAAATATTTTCACACTGACTTAGTTGAACCACTTCAATTTTTAGTTTAAATGCATAGTAAAAAATTGCAGAACTGTGCCTAAACATACAAGTTATTTTAAGTGGATATCTAGGTAATGCAGTGTGAATGCAATTTAATTAGCATTAATTAATTGAATATATAATAAATTTTGCTACTTTTTATATAGTAGCTAGTGTAGTGTATTTTATAGTCTTGCCTATTTGGAGAAGGGGAACGACACACCTAGCTGTATTCAGGACTTATTCCTTGCAAGATAAGCACCTTAATTGCTGTGCAATGAAGCAAAGACTAGTATCTTTTTGCTCCAATAATCACAAATTCAGATAGAGAAGTGTCATTTCTCTTAAGAATACTTGGGCGAAAACTAAAGTTAACAAATAAATTGTCATTTATTATTAAGGAAATGCAAATAACAACAAGAACTAGCCATTATCTCACACCAGTGAGAATGGCACAAGTCAAAATGTCTGGAAACAATCAGGGAGTGTGTGAATATGTCGGGGGGAGCAGAGAGAGGTCATATTAGTTAGAAAGGAACTTCATTTACTGCTAGTGGTAATAAAGTTTAAATTTATAAGAAAACCAGTATGAAGGAGAAAAAAAGGCCATGGAAACAGACCCAGCAGAAGCCATATCAGAGTTGCCTAGGTAATGACAGAAATCAAGGCAGGATGGGACCCAGAGACTTTGGGACTCAGAAGCCACAGTAGCAGCATCCAAGACAAAGAGCCAGTGGAGGTGACCGCTCCTTTTCACTCTGCAGCCAACAACTCCTCCTAGTCAAGGAACACCAGCATGAGACATAGAAAATATCACTTTAGTTAGAGAAATAACTACATTTTGAATTGTCCTAATAATGAGAATGTATGAGGGAAATGGAAAGCCTGACTAGAGTACAGACGGGGGTTGGGTGGGGAGGAAGGAGATTTGGGACAATGATGATGGGTGGTGTTCTTTACATGACTGAAACCCAAACACAATCATGTATGTAATCAAGGTGTTTAAATAAAATATATTAAAAAAAAGAAAACATCACATTACAACCATGACAATGGGGAAATAACTCCGGCTTCCAGGATATTTAGAGAATGAAAATAATAGCTTCAATGACCCAAAAAGTACTAATCACCTGTTGAGCTCTTAGATAGAATTCAAAGATATCATAGACCAATCTGAATGTTCCACAAAAAAGAATCAAGAGGATATGATAGTAGAAATAACAAAAGTTTAAACTGAAAGAACAGGGCTGAAAAACTTGGTAGGGTAACTGATAACTTCACTGGAAAAGTTTATCCCACAGAGTAACAGCATCTGAAGACAGAATCAGTGAGCTAGGAGATGAGATGCATAACAACTCCATACAATAGAAGAAATTAAACGAGGGCCTCAAAACAAATGATCAGACAATGAAATAAGTCTTCAAAGAATGTAAACAAATGAAAATAGAAGTCCCTGATAAACTCAGTAGAAACAATATAGAATCATTGGAGTCCCAGAGACACAGGAAGACGCCTCCCCGCAATGAAACATTAACAATCAAGGACATCGTTGCAGAGAAAACCCCAGAGCTAAAGAGTGCATGCAACCAAATCCTGCGTGCCTGAAGAGTCCCAACCAAAGAGAAGCACCTCAAAACACATCCTAGTCACAATCATGAACCCCATAGAGAGGGGTAGAATACTGAAAGCAGAAAGATCAATAAGGGAAATTATATGCAATTGAGCATCCCTAAGATTTACTGCATTTTTGTCACAAGAAACCCTCAAGACAAGAAGACAGTGGTGGTATATAGTGACAAAACTCAATGAAAAAATGCATTATCAAGAGAACTTCACCCAGCCAAACTTACATTCAGGTTTGAAGGAAGAATACACAGCTCCATGGAAAAACAACAGTTTAAAAACATTACGGACTCAAAGCCAACCTTAAAGGATGAACTGCAAGATCTACTTTAAGATAAGACAGGCACATGAAAAATACTCCACATCACTAATCATAAGAGAAATGCAAATTAAAACAATAATGAGACATCATCTCGTGCCACAGAGACTGACACACGTCACAAAGAACAAGAACAATCAATGTTGTGTGGATGTGGGGATCAAGGAAATCTCATTCACTGCTCATGGGAATGCCATTTAGTCCAGCTTTTCTGGAAAACAACATTGATATTTCTTAAAAAACTGGACATTGAGCTCCCATATGATCCAGCAATACCACTTTTATACTCCAGGATTATAAAAACACAAACAATAATGCTCTCTGAACTCCTATGCTAATAGCAGTGCTACTTACAATATTCAAAAGCTGGACACAACCTAGATACCTCACAACAGATGAGTGGCTAAAGAAAGGGTGGTAGATCTATACAATGGAATACTACACAGCTGTTAGAAAAAATGAAATCATAAAATTTTCCTATACATGTATGGATATGGAGGCTATTATGTTGAGTAAAAAAAGTCAGAGTAAGAAAGCTAAACACAGAATAGTCTCACTCATCTGTGGGATTTAAGAAGAATAAAAGACAGTATAGTAATACTCAAATAATAAAGATGTCCAGAAAGATAAGTCCATGGTATAAAGCCTACCACAAAGAGTGCTAAATGCAATTTGAATAATAATTACACTAACAACTACCATGACAATGAGAGAGAGAGAGAAGAGAGAGAGACAGAAATAAAATGCCTGTCTTGAAAAAGGAAGGGGTGGGGGCGGGCGGTGGCGCTGGAGGTAAGGTGCCTGCAGTAACCTAGGACCGACCGAGGTTCGGTCCCTCGGTTCCCTATATGGTCCCCGTGCCTGCCAGAAGCGACTTCTGAGCGAATAGCCAGGTGTAACCCCTGAGTGTCACCGGGTGTGGCCCAAAAACAAAAAAAAAAAAAAAAAGAAAAAGAAAAGAAAAAGGAAGGGGATGCTGGAAGAGGGAAATGGAGTTATTACTTATGGAAAAATTGCACTGAGAAAAGGGGCATAAATGCCCTTCAGCATTTTATGGTTAAAACCCAAATACGAAGAAGTTTATTACCATGATGCTTAAAGAAATTAACAATAACAACAAAAAACCAGTATGGAGACTTCTCAAAAAAAAAAAAAAAAAGAACAGAACTGAATGGCCTACTCATTGATACCAGTGATACTAGCTCTTACATCTAACCCTTAAAACTAAATCATGAATTCAAAAGTGTATGTGTACACCTATGTTCATTGTATTCCAGTGCAATTGCCAAAATATGAAAAAAATCAAGTGCCTATTTACAAATGAATTGTTCAAAAATTTATAGTATATAAACATAATACACCTGTAAGAAAAAAATAAAATCATTTGTTGCAATGGAGATCGATTTACTGAGTATCATGTTATGTGAAAAAAGTCAGTAAAGGACAAATTTGGGAAGGCCTTACTCATCAGTGGAATGTATAAAAAGTCAAACAAGACTTTTTGGTGCTTTTTGGGTTTTTTGTTTGATTTTTTTTTTGGTATTGTTATGTGTTTTTCCCTTTTCCCTTTCTTCTCTTAAATTGATATTTATAGCCTCAAGGACTCCTCCCATTTTTTGCTTGTTTGATTTTTTGCCCCATTTTATTTTTTCTTTCCTTCAAACAGAACCACATAACTTGGAACCATCTTGTTCCACCTCACAAATTGAGGGGGAAATAATGGGGGTACCAAGACCAAAAAAAGTCATATGAACATTAAGTAGAAATAAAAAATGATCAGACACAATATCCAAAGTCAACAACAACAGAATCGATAGCCAATCTACAACAAGGTAGACATAAAGGGGACCACGTATACTAGCAACTGGGTTGGGGAGGTTAAAGTGGGGAATATAGGATGCATACTGGGAACAGGGGTGGAGAAAGGACAACATTGGTGGAGGGAATGCCCCTGATTCAATGTCACTTTGTACATAAAATATTACTGTGAAAGATTTGTAATCTACTTTGGTCAAAACAAAAATTATTTTTAATAATAAGGAAAGTAAAAAAACAAGAGAAGAGACAGTACTGAATAATCACAAATCCTGGACATTTGAATTAAAAAATAACAATGACCAAATCATAGGGAAAGGTAAAGAAGAAGGGAGAACACCAGAGGAGAGGACAGTGGTGGAGAGGCATGGACACATTGGTGACAGAAACAACTTTGCATGTCAACTAACTACCTAAACTTAACTACCTAAATATAACTATAAATGTCCTTTTTGTTCCAGCAAACAAGTCGCAAAATCAAAACTTTAAAAATGAAACACCACATATATACAGACCAAGGCTAAAATTTACCAGAAAGGAGAATGAACAAAATCAATTTAGTAATTTACAAATGCTATCAGAAATACTTAACTTTCTAAAAAAATTATTATTTAGAACAACATGAATTGGGAAAATGAAATCTTTAAATGTATAGAAGTAAATTATTTAGGAAAACAAATAAACTTTTAGCAAATTACAGTGTTATCAAGAATTTTTTAGTTCATTAAAGGAAAAGTGTTAAAGGTTTTAATAAAACAAGTTAAATTATGACTTAACCACATAGGTCTGCAAATCTGTAACAAACAACTTGAGGCCAGATTGAACAAAAGAAAGCATGACTGTAGCTGCCTTAAAACAAGTTGTAAGGACATACAAGATGGCAAAAATAAATAATATATTCACTTAAAAAAGAAGCAAAAAAATATTTTAATTATTTGATGATGAAAAGGTAAGGGAATAAAAAGAAAAAGTGCTGTAATTGTACCTCAGATATTGATGAACATTTTGCCAGTACCTAATCTCTTACTGTTTTTGTGAGTGGCAGGATGGGCCATTCATAGTGATGTTCAGGGTCAACCTGGGCTACACTCAGCAGTGCTGGGCCAGGCCACTTGCTGTGGCTTGGTTTGAATTTGAGGCCTTCCACATTTAAGGCATTCATTTCACAACTTAAACCACATTCTTGGTCCTTCTTTTTCATTCTTTAACGATAAAAAATTGTACTCTTAAATAGGTTAATTCACTATCTAATTTACATAATGATTCAATAAAATGGTAACCTTTTTCACTTCCTAGTTCATTTGAACCTCTAAGTGGAGATGGCTGAATATCTTTCCTACAGCCACCGTGCAAGAAACCATTTTTAAAAATCAATCCAGGCCTTCATTATTTTGGGAAATCCAGTTCTCAGAAAATATTCATTCAAAATGAAGAATTTTGTCAAATGCGGATCCTCATGAACATATTCATGAACATATTTTCAGGAAGTACTTTTGGGTTGGTATTTCTCCTGCTATTTTACATTCTGGATTAAGACACCTCTTATATGGTATTGATTTGTATTCTCAGCAAACTTCAAAAAGGAAATTCCAAGTAGAAGTTTATTCATACACCAAAACTATATTTAAATGATGCTACAGGGATATCTTAAACTATTACAAGTCAGGAAGTTCAAACTTAAGGTTAGATACTGGACCATGTTCCCACCTTTTTCTTCTTGGTGTTTGGAAATTGCAGATTTTATGTAACAGCTGTTTTGTTTGTCTTTGACCTCCAGCTTATTTATCTGAACAAATTCAAAGATGCGTCTGATTTATGAAATCAGCTGGTATTTTTAAAATATGTTGATTAAGTTTCAAGGTTACACTTTAAAAAACAAACTGAATAAGCAGACCAAATAAAGAAACCTCGACATCTTGTTTTAATGGCTAGATGAATATTTGAAATCTGTAACTCCCCCAAGTCCTTTAAATAGTCAAACTATTAAGTTGGGGGAGGTGTGTACCCTCCTTCACTGGGGGGCCCCAAGGCCATTCATCCAGACACTTCTGAAAAAATCTCACTGGCACTGTATTTTGTCTGTGCTATAGAATGTCATTTCATAGCTTTTCCCCCAATGATATAAAAGTAATCCATGCTTGACACAATACAGGGCTGTTTAATAAGATGCAAGGAGAATAAAAAATGGAATATGATGGGGAACATGGAAGAAAGAACCTGCACAAACTCTGTCTTTCAGGACTTCAATACCAGGACAAGAAGAGCAACTTTCTGTGAGAGCTGACCATTTGTTTCCAGTTCACATTTAAAATTTTAATGATTATAGACTTGATACAAGGGTATCTCAATGACTAAGATGGGATCAAAGAGAACCAAACTTCAGAACCTTGTGAAAGAAATCTGTATTAGATATGAAAGTTTCATATCTAAACGATTGATCATTTTTTCATGTTATGAGAAAAAAGGTGAACAAATAAGTCAACTGTGAACAAGTGTTCTACATCTCCTGTAGATTAATGACTGAAAAGCTTAGAGTTAAAGTGAAGTCCAAGGTCATTGCCTCCTTGAGGTCATGAGTTTTTCAAATAGATTTCCTGCCAAGGTCAGTGTCACATCCTAGGTGTATAATCATGGATCTACTCTGTGAAACAGCAAGTAAGAAAGTAATTCAAATGCCATTAAAATATTTCAGGTCAATTATGTTAAAAGGCAAAGAAACAGCTTGCTCTCTACCTTAAAATTATTGTAGTTAATTTTCCACAACTGCACATATCATACCTAATTCTAAACAGAGTATCCAGACAGAATTCTATTTAAAATTTTTTTCAAAAGAGGAACAAGTCATATGACACACTTAGATACACATTTTTTTTTTTTTCGGTTTTTGGGTCACACCCAGCAGTGCTCAGGGGACCATATGGGGCACCGGGATTCGAACCGATGACCTTTTGCATGAAAGGCAAATGCCTTACCTCCATGCTATCTCCTGGGCCCCAGATACACATTTTTAAGTGAGATGAAATCTGTATTGCTTAGACTAATGCATGGACCTATGAGCTCTTAATTTAGAGGTTTTAGAAAGAACTTGGTCTACAGAACCCCTTTGTATGCAAATATTAGAAAGTGGTTGCTTTATTTGCTGAGTTTAAGCAGTTTTTATCAAATTCTTAGAGTCATTTATTTATACTTAAGGTACACTTAAGGTAGTCACATTTAGTCTGAAAAGTAAAATAATTAATGTGGTCAACTTAGGGGGTCAAATTTTCCTACTTTGCTTCTTAAGGGAATCAGTCTTTGATTTGGGAATTGGGAGGCATAAATTCCTGTCTCTTACACAAAGACACACATACATCCTGTAAAAATATAATAGGAAAACATGCGATTATCTTTAAATAAATCTGTGAATTTTCATATCCTCTTAAATTAATGACATTGCAGACAAACATTACTAAGTTGGAAAGCAAATTTCATTTTGGCATGTCTAGTTCATATCCAAGAACCTTGAAAAATGAATGTTACAAACTGAGGGAGTGACTGACTCTACTGAGAAAAATATTTATAGTCTTTAAAATTTACAAGTATATAAATACCTAAAACATTTTTTCAGGTTTTAGTTCACTCTAAACTCAAAGGACTTCTGTAAAAAATAAAAACTAGCAACATGAACACTAAAAGCAATCTCCAAATTGTAAAGCCCTATATGAAAGAAAGGTAAGGTCTAGCTAAGAAAGCCTCAAACAGCAGTGTCTTGGCATATATGCATATGTTCATGCCGCTGATGTTTTTTAAAGTGCCGTTCATCTGTGAATGCCCCAGCCCTGACTGAAAGAATAGTTTCTGCTGGCTCCCTGCCTCTTTCCCGTCCCTCTGAAGGAATCTTCAGAAATTTACAAGGGCAGATTCTTACAAGATTTAGTCTCATAGAATAACAGAAAAAAAATTGTTTCTACTTTCTCACAAAGAAATCAGTTTCTCTTTTATTATATTTTATTTAGGGTGTGTATTATAGGTCATACCCAGTGAGCTTCAGGGTCACCCCTAGTAGTATCTGGGGGACTGTGTAGTTCAAGGTATCAAAACCAAGTCAGCTACATGCAAAGCAAGCAACTTAACCCCCGCATTATGTAGATTCAATTGAGACCACATCTCCCAAATCTCAGGCTAGCCTGGTTCTTTTCTGGGCCCTGGCATATATATTACTGTCTTTGGGACAAATACTATCGTTACTGGATCAAGTAAAGGCAGGACAAATAAGATAGTTCTCTATCTTATCCTCAATAGGATGAAATCAAAAACTGTCAGAGAAGGTGGCATAGAATATAGGCTCAGGGGACTCAGAGAAAGTCATTTACCTCTAAAAGTCACAGTCTCCTTATCTGAAATGTTAATATTACTTATGCATGTTTCTTCAAGGAGGTATAAGAAAATGAGGGAAATTTCATAACAAAGAAAGGCCTTTTGGTGGCAACTACAGTCCTGGCACTATAGATTTCACTTCACTTCACTTCACTTCACTTCACTTCACTTCACTTCACTTCACTTCACTTCACTTCACTTCACTTCACTTCACATATGTTTCTTTTTTTTTTTTGGGGGGGTCACACCCGGCAGTGCTCAGGGGTTACTCCTGGCTCCATGCTCAGAAATTGCTTCTGGCAGGCACAGGGGACCATATGGGGCACCGGGATTTGAACCGATGACCTTTTGCATGAAAGGCAAATGCCTTACCTCCATGCTATCTCCCAGGCCCCCACTTCACATATGTTAAACAAAATTACTATGCAAATGAAAAGAGCAGTCTTTTAAAAGCATCAATTTGTACTGGATAGGACCAAGTGAAATGGTCCTAATATGTCATATTTTCTCACACATATTCTTAAATGAAAATAAACTGATATCCCTAAATAATTTATTTGACATTTCCATCTTGAAAGAGGAAGACTAGGACATTTCCACACTTGTTTTCTTCTTATTTATCTTTTTTGGTTTTTTTTTGTGGGGGAGGGTACACCCAGTGGTGCTCAGAGCTTTCTCTTAAATCTGTCCTCAGATATCACTTCCGGTGGAGTTTAGGGGATAATATGTGGTGCCAGGGATCAAAATTGGGTTGACTATATGCAAATCAAGAAACCTGTCCACAGCACTATCTTTCCAGCCCTAGGTTACACTAGTTTTAATACAAAAAACATTTAGTCAAGTTTTAAGAACCGATTCAGCTATGTTCTTTAAAAACTAGAAGACATACTTGCTCTGGCTTCTACTATCCCTGAATATTCAGGCCAGTTTGAAGAAACCCAGATGTATATTTACAAAGAAAATTTCAGTGTAAGAGGATTTATTATTCTTGGTAAACAACAACCTCCCTGAAACAGAGTAATATGTGGTCCAGAAAAACTCTGTCTCCAAACCTGGGTGACATATGTTGACTCCAGAGGTCTTTAATGCACTGGGAGATATATAGGCCATTAAGAACTGAAGGTTAGGGAGCTGGGTAGTGGCGCTGGAGGTAAGGTGCCTGCCTTGCCTGCGCTAGCCTAGGACGGACCACAGTTCGATTCCCCGGTTCCCCATATGGTCCCCCAAGCCAGGAGCGACTTCTGAGTGCATAGCCAGGAGTAACCCCTGAGTATCACTGGATGTGGCCCAAAAACAACAAAAAAAAAATAAGAGCTGAAGGTTATACCTCAAAATGAAGACAGACTCTAATGCTCATTCATATACTGTACTGGCTTGAAAACAAAGACCTTAATTCTATTTCTAAAAGGTTACTGGTGCCTTGAGTCAGGAATGCAACCAACATCCTGCAAAGATAACTTCAGCAACGGAACTCCATGTGTGATCACTGAGCCTGAATTAAAACCTTTCCTAGCTCTCAAACTCCTCCAAAGAAAACAACAAAACTTTGAAGACAATATATAATTATTGATCTCATTATGGGGCCCTGGTATAGCCTTCTACCTGTTTTTCAATAACCCCACACACCCTGCAATCAGTGATGCTAAAACTGTCCCCATCTTTTGTTTACCACGTCCTTTTTCTGAGCCCAGAATGACTTTCTCCCACATCACATGATAAGGTAATTATTCACCCTTTCCCTCTATTCTTTTACTACTTAACTATAGTTTTACTCTCCCTAAGATGTGCTTCTTGATCATTCAGCTCCTGTTCTCCTTCATCCCTCTGTGCACTTCTAGCCCAGCACTTACCCTGGCTCTGGAATTTGGGCTTTGCTCTGCTCTTCTGTTTCTCTCGATAGGCAATGTCTTTCTATCTTCTGCATTTCCCCAGGATCCAGAACCCCAGAGGGGCTTGACCAATATTTGTGTGCTTAATTGAGAGTTTGCAGCACAGAGGCTCAAACAAATTTGGAGCAAAGACAAATGCTACTCCTCAGCCCAGCTTCCGGCCACTAGTACTGGAGAGGAACCTCACTGGTCCCCAGTGACCTGTGAAGCATCAGCTAAGATTCCAAGCCTCCACACTTCCTCTCCTCTTTGTTTTCATTCACATTACAACAGAACACCATGGCTTTACATTGCAGTCTCAAAAGAAAGTTCCAAGGAGAAAGGATTCCATTTGGAACAGAAAGAACCATACACTTTCTAATGAATCAAGCCTCAAAATAGAGCCAACATGTAAGGTGGAGTAGGTTCCACTTGCTCATGTTATCAACAGGGTCTTTTAGTAATGAACAGAACTCAACTCATAAAGGGCTCAAGAGTTACATTATCACTCTAATAGTTTATCCTTTGTTTGAAAATTTCAAATCTTTCCTAACATGCCATTAGATCATAAACACAGTTTAAAAACATTCCAGATTTGACTACAAGCAGCAAAGATGAAGTTTCTAAATACTTGCTCTTTTCTACAAAAAGTTCCCTCTTAGTATCAGGCAATTACTAGTGAACAAACCTTAATAATAATAACCTCTATGAAATTTTGTACCTCTCCTCTGAGAAGTAGAACATCTTTTAAAGTGTAACAGCATACTATTGCTAATTACAAATTCTATAAAGTAACTTTTCATAAGGTAATAATGCTCAGCAAATTTTTAGTATTTGAAATTATATTTTTAACAATATCTTTATTTAAACACCATGATTACAGCATGTTTGTAGCTGGGTTTCAGTATTGAAAATTATTAATCTCAAAACAAAGGACCAGAAAGATAGTACACAGGTAAGGCATTTGCCTTGCATGCAGATGACTTGGGCTCCTGACTGGCAAGCCAGGAATAGGCCTTGAGAACTGCCTGATGTGATTCCCAACCCAAATATAATAAAATAACCTCAAGTACAGCAGAGAAAATATGCACACACCTTAGGATTTCTGAATTCTCTGATTTAGAACTCTCTTTGGCATCCTGATTTCTATTAGCAAAACTCAACACCTTTAAAGAACAAATAGACTCCAGGAACATTCTGATGGATGCTTTTCAGGCTTCATATTGATATCTCCTTGTTTCCGATTTCATTATGAGCATAGATGGGAAACATTTCACAGCCCAGCTCTGGGAGGCTTGTCTGGGAAAATGGAAAGTGTTGGTCAGGCTGATGTCATCGTCATTTCTGAAATTCCAGCCCTGGTCACACTCCCATGTTGGCTACTTTTCTCATCTGGAATTCTCACTCTAAGTTTCCCTCACTACCCCACACACCTGACCCCAACAGGAAGCATGAGTCACTTCCTTTCTTTCAATGAGTGGCTATTCTTCCCATTCTGGAAGAGTCTGAGCAGAGTGGTGGGATGTATAGGAACAGAGGATGGCCTTGTAGACAGGCAGAAGGCTGAGAAAAGGCAACTCCACTGCTGCAGAAGGCCTGAGCTCCTAAGCACTGCAGGCTCTTGATTTGCTTCAGATAATGAATATTGCTAGGAGAGGAATGACCTGAATTGTGCCTTACTTAATACTTGGCTTTTACCTCCAGTATCCTCTTTCCACTCTGTCTTTTGATATGAGTTCAGAAAAGATGCAGAGTAAAAGAAATCAAAGGCAAATTCTTTATTCTTTTATATTTATAAAATATCCTATCAGGCAAGTTTGAGATCTAATTACAGAGAAATGATTGAACGGCTATCTATTTTACTAGTCTTGCATCCTTGTCATTAATATTACTATATGGAAATAGGACATGAGTCTTAGCTTTCCAGATCAGTTTTTAAGAAAAGGCTTTATTTCTCATGTTAATTAAATGTGGTAAACATTTTATGTAGATATGTTATGTAGATAACATATGTAATGTTATGTAGATAAGTTATGTAGATAATGTATATGTGTAGAAACTCTAATTCTCAGTTTTGTTTGTAGACATGCTGTGTAAAGGAGTTTTTTCCAAGGTGCATAGAGAAACTGGTTAGCTATCCCTTCTTCTCACTGTACTAGTGACTGAGTATATGGTTATGCTGTATGTGTGCTGGGAACATACTTCTACTATTGGTAAAGCTATTTCTCAAGTCAGAAACTTTGACAGTTTTCACAATGTAATCTAACTAAATGTAAAACATTTTTCTTGGCTAAAGCACTCTCCCACTTAAAACTATTCCTCCACATCCTTCCCTATCCTCATTCTGTCCTCTTACATTTCTAGCAAAGAGGTTAATCAAACTCAATAGTTGAATAAATTACCTTCAAATTCTCCCAATTTTCAACACCTTCAAACTCACCTAACTTTCAACTTAAGCCTACTCTAAGTAACATTAAATCAAACACTGGATTCAGGTTATTTTATTTATTCATTTATTTATTTATTTTGGTTTGGGGGCCACACACAGTGACACTCAGGGGTTACTCCAGGCTATCCGCTCAGAAATCGCTCCTGGAAGGTTTGGTGGACTATATGGGATGCCAAAATTTGAACCACCCTCCTTCTGCATGCAAGGCAAACACACTACCTCCAAGCTATCCCTCCCGCCCCACGGGTTATACATAGCCTCCCAGCTCTTCCCAGATGAAAACAAATTTCTCAATATACAAAATACCTTGTAATCTCCCAATAAATTCACACTAACTGATGGATAAGTCCTTGACTAAGTTTAATTGTGGCTAATATTTTTTTTTGGTTTTTGAATCAAGATAATTTTTAAGTTTTTAAGTTTAAGTTTTACTTCCTGTAATTCTTTCATTTTTCCATACAATTGTTTTATTTAAGCACTGCGATTATAGTGGTATTCATAATTGGATTTCAGCCATAGAATGCACAACATCCTTCACCAGTGCAAATTTTGCACAACCAATTGTTCTCCATTTCCCTTCCAATCTCTGCATGTCTATGGGGCAGGCATTTTACTCCTCTCTCTCTTTCATTTTTGACACTGTAGTTTGCTTTATTGCTAATAAGGGAAGCCACACTTGTCACTTTATCTCC
>PVKC010036408.1:0-13232 GCA_004027635.1 Crocidura indochinensis
TCTTTTTTGCAAGTGGCTAACCAGTTCTGCCAGCACCACTTGTTGAAGAGGTTTTCCCTACTCCACTTAGGATTTCTTGCTCCTTTGTCAAAACTTAGGCAATTGTATGTCTGGGGAACATTGTCTGAGAACTCAAGCCTATTCCACTGATCTGAGGGTCTGTCTTTATTCCAATACCATGCTGTTTTGATAACAATTGCTTTGTAGTACAGTTTAAAGTTGAGAAAAGTAATGCCTCCCATTTTCCTTTTCCCTAGAAGTTCTTTATCTATTCAAGGGTGCTTATTGTTCCAGATGAACTTCATAAGTCTTTGATCCACTTCTTTGAAGAATGTCATGGGTATTTTTAAGGGGATTGCATTAAATCAGTATAATGCTTTGGGGGAGTATTGCCATTTTAATGATGTTAATCCTACCAATCCATGAGCAGGGTGTTTCCATTTCCATGTGTCCTCTCTTATTTCTTCGAGCAGGGCTTTATAGTTTTCTTTGTATAGGTTCTTCACGACTTTGGTCAAGTTGACTGCAAGGGATTTGAGTTTGTGTGGCATTAATGTGAATGGGATTGCCTTCTTGACATCCATCTCTTCCCTATCATTATTGGTGTATAAAAATTCCATTGATTTCTGTATGTTAATTTTGTAGCCTGCCACCTTGCTATATGAGTCTATTTTTTTCTAGAAGCTTTTGGTAGAGTCTAGGGTTTTCTAAGTAGAGTATCATGCCATCTGCAAACAATGAGAGCTTGACTTCTTCCTTTCCTCTCAGGATTCCTTAGTATCTTTTTCTTGCCTGATCGCTATAGCTAGCAATTCCAGTACTATGTTGAAGAGTGGTGAGATTGGACAGCCTTGTCTTGTACCAGAATTTAGAGGGAAGGCTTTTAGTTTTTCTCCATTAAGGATGATATTTGCCATTGGCTTGTGGTAGATGACTTCAACTAGATTGAGAAAGGTTCCTTTCATTCCCATCTTGCTGACAGTTTTTTTTATCAAGAATGGTTTTTGGACCTTATCAAATGCTTTCTCTGCGTCTATTGATATGATCATATGCTTCTTGTTTTTCTTGGTGTTGTTGATTTTGTATGATGTTAATAGATTTACAGATGTTAAACCATCCTTACATTCCTGGGATGAAACCTGCTTGGTCATAGTGTATGATATTCTTGATGATGCATTGGATCCTATTTGCCAGGATTTTGTTGAAGATCTTTGCATCTGCATTCATTAGGTTTGAATTTTCTTTTTTGGCAGCATCTCTGTCTGGTTTTTGGTATCAAGGTGATGTTGGCTTCATAAAAGCAGTTTGGGAGTGTTCCTGTTTTTTCAATTTCATCGAAGAGCCTGGCTAGGATTGGTAGCAGCTCCTCTTGAAAGATTTGAAAGAATTCAATAGGAAATCCATATGGGCCTGGGCTTTTCTTTTTGGCCAGATGTTTGATTACAGTTTCAATTCCCTAAAGAGTGTTGGGGTTGTTTAGATAAGCTCCATCCTCCTTACTGTACTGTGTAAGGTTTTATGTGTCCAAGAATTTTTCCAATTCTTCTAGGTTCTCATGTTTAGTAGCATAAAGTTTCTCAAAGAAGTGTCTGATTACCCTTTAGATCTCTGCAATATCTGTCTTGGTCTACCCCTTTTCATTTCAAATATGAATTATCAGGTTTCTCTCTTTCTTTGTGAGTTTTGCCAATGGTCTATCAATCTTGTTTATTTTTTCAAAGAACCAACTTCAGCTTTCATTGATCTTTTGGATTTTTTTCGGTTTCCACTTCATTGAGTTCTGCTTTCAGCTTTGTTATTTCTTTCTGTCTCCCTATTTTTGGTTCCACTTCTTGGTCATTTTCTAATTTTATGAGCTGTGTCATTAAGTTATTCAGGTATGCCCCTTCTTCCTTCCTATTGTGTGCTTGTAAAGCTATAAATTTTCCTCTCAGGACCGCCTTTGTTGTGTCCCATAGATTCTAGCAGTTTGAGTCTTCATTATCATTTATTTCTAGGAAAATTTTGATTTCCTCTTTGATTTCATCTCAGACCCACTTGTTATTCACTAGTACAGTGTTTAATTTCCAATTGTTAAAGCTTTTCTTTTGTGTGCCTTTGTAGTTCACATCTAATTTCAGAGCCTTGTGGTCAGCAAAGGTAGCCTTAAAGATTTCTATCCTCTTGATTTTATGGAGGTATGCTTTATGTGTCAGCATGTAGTTTATCCTGGAGAATGACCCATGTACATTGGAGAAGAACGTGTATACAGGTTTTTGGGGATGGAGTGTCTTATACATATCTACTAGTCCTCTTTCATCCATTACTCTTTTCAGGGCTAGTACATTTTTGTTGGGTTTCAGTCTGGTTGACCTATGAAGTGTTGATAGGGCTGTGTTGAGATCTCCCACAATTATTGTGTTATTATTGATGTCTCTTTCAGATTTGTCAGTAACTCTATTAGATAATTTGTTGGTCTCTCATTGGGTGCATATATGTTTAATAGTCTGATTTCTTCCTGTTGATATGCTAGAAATTTTACACTAAATAAATATGTTCAAATATTTGGGAGGCTGGAGAGATGATACAGTGAAAAGGTGTCTTACATGTGCTGACCTGGATTCAATTCTCAGTATCACATATGGTTGTGACCTGTTATAATTCCTGAGGGCAAAGTTAGGAGGTATCCATGAGCATAGATAGATGTGGCTTCCCAAAACAAATAAAATTACCTTTATACCTTTGAACCAAATTGACAGGAAAAAGTATGATGAGTGGTTTTTGTACATGGCTGCACAATGGTTAATATTCAATTAAGTTAGATTCAAAATGCAATAGATAAATATATACCTTTATCATTATTACCATAATACAAAAAAATGAAATTAAAGCTGGAGAGATCGTAGAGTGGATAGGGCACCTGCCTTGTGTGCAACTGATCTGTTCAATTCCCAACACCAAATATGGCTTTTCAAGCAATAACAGTAGTCATCCCTGAGTGCAGAGCCAGGAGAAAATCTTGAGATCTAACAGGTAAAAATCCATATCAAACGAACATAAAATGGAAAATACAGTAGGATTATTTTGTATAAAGGAAAATAATTTTCACATTCACTGTTTTTTAAATAAGTTTCAGGTTTCCATTGAAAAATATACAAGTAAACATCCCAGTAAGAATTTGACTTATGAAAGAGTGACCATCTCATAAGTTAAGTTGGCTTAAGCTGAAGACATGCTTGGGCCTTGCAAAAATCCACTTTAAGAGAAAATTAATGGATAAATATGAAGAAAATTAACTCAAATGTTGACTTGAGATAAAGAGATAAGCTCTATTGCTTAAAGGATATGATGGATTCTATCACTAACTTAAAAACCATTAACTACATCTATTATGGGGCAAAGTGATAGAACAGCAGATAGTGTGCTTGCTTTACATGCGACTAACCTAGTTTTGATCCCTAACAACCCATACAGTCCATAAGCTTCACCAGGAGTGATACCTGACTATAGAGTCTAGAAGTAGTCCTGAGCACTTTCAGTTATGATACCATTTTTTTATTTTTAAGTTCTTTATTTAAGCACCATGGTTACAAACATGATTATAGTTGGGTTTCAGTCATAAACAGAATACCCCCCTTCACCAGTGCAAAATTCCCACCACCAATGCCCCCCTCCCTCCTTCCCATCCCCCGCCTGTATTCCAGACAGGCATTCTACTACAGTTATTTTTTAAGTTCAGTAAGCTGTTTTTTTCTTCTTAAATGATGTGTTAAAAATACAGTAGTAAAGGTGTGAAAGTGGCAATCGCCATTATTTGCATAGGCCCAGCAAAATATGAGGAAAAGGAAAAAAATCCTTGGCCTAATTACAAGAAGGACTCACCCTTGAAGTTTATTGCCATAAGACTCTGGGCTCCAGGCATACCAGTCTGTCCAACCCTTGAACCATTCTCCTTGATCACAGTGAAACTTTTTTGCACTTTAGCTGTTGTTGGTGTCAGGTTCCTGTATTTAAAGATTCAGAATTCTGTGCATTTCCTTCATTGAAGTCAGGTTGATGTGGAGCATGCTCTAGTTTCACCTCACCATTAGATGCAGAGAAACCTGCCCTTCAAGCAGGTTGTTGCTAAGTCGTCTGGGATGACATCAAAATTGAAAAAGGTAGGTCTATTATCAAAAAAGTCAGTAAGCAGTTGAACATGTAATAGGTGGTTAATAGTCTATAGTCTAATGATAAACATATATAACATATATCCAATCTATATGTTTACCAAGAAATATCTGTATTTAAATACAAAAGAACATACTAGCAAGTTTCTAGGGTACTAGATGCCTGATTGACTGAGTAAATATCCCCGTTAGAAGTCTATACTAACCAGTCTTAGATAATAATGAGAATATGGGAAATCTAAGCCAAATCTGAAAGAATAGTCTACATGAGATTATTGGTAAAGATTATATCTTCAAGGGCTAGCTATTAGATAAGTACTTAGAAAATTGCAACCCAAACTGCCCAGTTACTCTTGTCTTCCTATAGGCCAATTATAAAACCCATTTGTTTTCCACAGCTTTTATTCTTCTTCTACTGTGAATGAAATATTATATAAAAGACTTAAGTCATAAATAGAACAGATCTAGTGATAAATAAGTAAGACACTAATTTAAAAAATATATGCACCCCATACTATTGTAGCACTACTTATAATAGCCAAGATATGAAAACAATCCAAACATCCACCTACAGATTAAAGGATAAGGATATGGTCTTTATATGCAATGGAGTACTACATATATGTAATGAAAATTTAAATATTTTAAATAAAATTTTGATTTTTGCAACAATATGGATAGAATAAAAATGCAGCATGCTCACAGGGGTGGAGGAAAGACAATACTGATCATGGGAATGCCCCTTATTCATTATCACTATGTGCCTTAAATATTACTGAAAGATTGGAATTCACTTTGACCACAATAAAAAAAGGAAATAAAAGAGGACACCAAAAATTGTGTCATGCTAAGTAAAACTGATATAACGGATGAAGACAAAATATTAGCTCAACTCATTCATATTATATAAAGAAACAAATCAGGGAAGGGCCATAATAGTAGTACAGCAGGTAGCTTTTTTGATTTGTTCAAATCTGAATTTGATTACCAGCATCCTATTTTGTTCCCCTAGTACCACCAGGAGTAGTTTCTGAGTGCTGACATAGGAGTATCCCTCTGAGCATTTTTGGGTATGGACCAAATACAAAACAAAAAATTTATAAAAAGAAGAAACGGACAAGTCAAGAAAATAAGCAATACATAATGGAAAAATATATTCTAAGTACAGAATTGAGGCTAAAAAGGTGGGATGAAGGTAGATAGAAATGACTGCGATTGAATGATAATGACACTTTAGTGGTGTGTATGGTATTGTCACATCTTACTCTAAATATATAAATATATAAAACTCTAAAATATATAAACAGTTATATTTTTCAAACCAATTTTACCTCAATAAAGATTTTATAACTTCTATGACCATTATAAAGAGACTGAAAAGTGCTTTATTTCATAGCAATCAAGACTATGGGTTCTGAGATCAACCTATCTAGATGAAAATCTGTTTTTCATATGTGTAAATGTTAAGCAAGTTGCTTAACTTCTTTGTACTTCTGTTTGCCCCTCCATAAAATATGACTGATAAAAACATATTATTGGTAAAAAAAAAAAACAAGAAAAAATAATAAAAAAGAAAAAACATATAATTGGATTAATAGAAGTTAAACTGAGTGTTGGACATGTGACTAAGTGATAAAGTATCTACCTTGTGTGCATCTGGCTGAGAGTTCAATGCCTAGCATCATATTATATGCCACCACATGTCCTGGTGCCACTGATATTGTGATTCCTCATGTGCCTCTGTTGAGCACCACAAACAAGTGTGAAACCACCAGACATCCCAATAACAACAAAGGGAAGGGAATAATAAAATACTAAAAAGGAAAAGAAAGTAATATAATATATAAATATATATGTTATAATATGGTAATGGGTATTTGTTTGGGGGCCACTCCCAGCTTTGCTTAGGGGTTAACAGACTCAGGGACCATATATGAAGTCAGGTATCCAAACTGTGTTGACCTCATGCAAGGCAAACACCATACCCTCTACATTTTCTCTCCCCTCACCCCAGAAGCAGTAGCTTTATTGAAATTTCAAATACAGTAGCATATCTAAGGGGTAGCCTCAGTGGCTATCAAGAACTTTTAACTTCTTTTACTACCAAAATATAGCTGCTTATTCTTTCATAATATTAGTACCCCACCAAATGTTTTAATACTCTTACACCATGAGGCTATCCTCCACCAATCTCCATGAGGTAACTCCCCACAGAGAAGATGCGTTTTTATTTATGCCAGCAATTTTTCCATCTCGGTGCTTTATTCAACTGTCTCTTCACCACCAGCTAAAATGACAGTTATTATATCTAGCTTAATGAAAAGGAAACTAATGAGTACAACTAAGGTGATTATCTGAAATGAATCACCAAATGAGGGAATAGTGCAGGCTCAGCAGGGGAGGAGCACTGCTCACTTCCAGGTGTGGACTCCAAACTGTAGGTTTCAGCAGCATTAGAAAGGAGTTTGGGGAGGGGATAAAGTGATATGCATAATACCCTTTAATTAACGAAAGTAAAAACCATAGTGTCAGAAAGCAAACAGAGAGACCCAGAGACAGAAACTAAGAGAGAGAGAAGCAAAATGCATGCCCTAGAGGTGGATAGGTGGATGGTAGGGGAACCAGGGACATTGGTGGAGGGGAAAAGTGCACTGGTGAAGGGTGGTGTACATTCTATGACTGAAACTCAAGAATGAACAATTTTATAACCACGGTGCTTAAATAAATAATTTGAAAGAGAAAAATGGGAAATATTTCTTTTATAACATTGTACCTGGTCACCCATTCTTCCTCTTCAGACTCTGCCCTTTTCACTTCTAATGAGACTTTTACAAGGCAAATATTTACCTTAGGTAAAGCAAGAGAGTACATAAGGACGTGGACTCTTGAGTTAGGCAATCTGTGGTGCAGGTCATTTAACATTTGTGACTTTAATTTTTTCATCTAAAAATGGAAGCGAAGTTACTAAGTATCCCGGAGGGATATGAGGAACTAGGGTCATGAATCAAGTGTTAGAACACATGCCTAGCATGTGTAAGGTCCTGGACCCTGAACAATGCTGAGTATAGCCCTAGTAACCTTCAATAGTGCCTGGTGTGATCTTTAAAGAAAGAATTCAAAGTAACCATTATTTCATTTAAAAATATGTATGTAATGTCTATTTTATGCCTGCCTAAAATTAGGCAAGGTGATTGATATCTCAGAGAAATAGTTATCTTAATTCATGGAATTCAGTCATAAATTATACTATCTATATAATTTCTTGTTCAGAACCTCAGGAAGTCCTTACAGTTTTAGCTCTATAGATAGATAGATAGATAGATAGATAGATAGATAGATAGATAGATAGATAGATAGATAGATAGATAGATAGATAGATAGATAGATAGATAGATAGATAGATAGATAGATAGATAGAAGAAAGAGCTAAAGCTATGAGGACTTCCTGAGGTTCTGAATAAGGAATTCAACTAAAGAGTTGGTGATAATACACAGAAAAGCAGAGCAGAGCTGAGGTGAGAATAAGCTATATAAAATTTTTCTTCATTTGTCTCTAGACTATATAATGTCAATATCAATTTGATAGATACATATGTCTAAAGCTTTAGATGTCATGAATAAAGATAAAAATTAGATACATACATGTGTTATCTAGTCAAAGTACTATTGTGAGATTATTTGGGGGGAGAATATAGCATAAGAGGAAATAATACTATGGATGCTTTATGAAAAAATCTTCTATACAGACAGTAAAAAATAATCAACCAATAGCTACTTTTACTTTCTATCTTCATTATCATCAAGACCAGGCCTACCAGAACAAAAAGGAAAAAGGTGTAGGGAAGATACTGGGCACCGAATTAGTGTTCAATTAGTGCTGTTATTTCTTGGGGCCCTGGGCCACAACTGGTAATACTCAAAGGCTACTTCCATTTTTGTGTTCAGGGGACCAAATGCAAAGCAGGCACTGGGTCCTTTGAGATGTTTTCCCTGGCCTATTAACTCTTTTTCTGTACTTTTACTGAGTGAAAGAAAATATCTGAAAAATGCATGTTCTTATTACTACTATGTAGCAAACATGCACTAAATGCCTAATCTTGCCCTAGAAAAATGGATACTGAAATATGTCACCACACTGGCATTTCTAAGGCATCTACGGGCACTTTGAGCATTATCTCATTTACTCCTCACAAACATCCTCTGTAGTAGATAGGTTGGTACAATTAACCCAATTATATCATGATGAAGCAAATGTTAATAAAAGTTAAGCAGCTTTTCAACTAGAGAGCTAGTATTTAATGGTGGCCAAATGAAGTTATATAAAGAAATTTGTTTTTGTTTTGTTTGTTTTTGGGTCACACTCGGCAGTGCTCAGGGGTTACTCCTGGCTCCATGCTCAGAAATTGCTCCTGGCAGGCACGGGGGACCATATGGGGCAACAGGATGCGAACCGATGACCTTTTGCATGAAAGGTAAGCGCCTTTACCTCCATGCTATCTCCTGGGCCCCTATAAAGAAATTTGTTAAGAAACGTGTCTATGATTAGAGAGTTAGTAAGTAGTAATCTGGATTCAACATACATTCAATAACTCCATGCTCACTTATGCACATGAAGCATAACCCCAGCATTTTTAACCTTCTAGAATTTCTGTTTATATCACAAACGACATTAGTTGTAATTATAATGCCTAATCATTAAGACCAGATATTGCTTTGTTCCAGATCCTGAAATGCTATTTCACATATATGACACATATGTATATATGCATTTTATCCTCATATATTGAATAAAAATACACTAATATCATTCCTATTTGATAGATAAGGAAATTGAGTCACAGAAAGTGTAAATAACTTATTCATAGTTATGCTTCTGAAACTTCTATTAAAAATCAACTGGGTTTAGAAATAAGAAAGGAAAAAGCACAGATTTCACAGAAATGGTATGCTTTAAATTAAATTCCATAGAGAGTAAAATTTAGAGAAGATTAGAAGAAGAAGTTATTCCATCTGAAAGAAGTCACATGAAAACCAGCAGTTAATTTTACAGTCTATAGAACAGAGGTGGAAAAGGTAGAGAAATATGAATGTATCTTTCACCATTCCCCAACCCTATACAAACCTAAAGTTGTCTACTGAACAGTTTTCTAAATGGGAAAATACAAATGCAAAAATTTATAAAGCTATAAATTAAGTATGGTTTGTAAGACCTGACTGTTAGTCTAAGAACTTTTATTTGTTTGAACATTAATTCACATGCATCTCCATTAATAAGCGGAACTTATTTTTTTTATTTGGTTTTGTTTGGGGGCCACACTCAATGACTCTCAGGGCTTACTCCTATCTCTGCCCTCATAAATTACTCCATGACAGACTTTGGGGACCCTATGGGAAGCAAGGGATTGAACCTGAGCTGGCTAGGTGCGAGGCAAATGCACTAGCCACTTTAATGCTGGAATTTTATATTTTAAATGCTGAAGCCTCTAGTTCCTGCCCACATCTTTTTCTTGTATGTTTTCCTCCTTCCTGATTGGGTAGCTCAAAAATAAGTAAATTAGCTCAGAAAATGGCAACATAGTTGATAGAGGTAAATAGTTCATGATTCAAGAAGAAAGTGAATAAAAGAAGCAGAATCAAAACATACTAAAATTATTAAAATGGGCAGCAGTAGCATTCCACTATTATTTTACTTTCCTTACTTGAGTACCCTCATTTATGCAAGAACTTAATCTCCTATAATCTCCTATAATATTTCCTTTGTTATGTCAAGGAATGTTACTACAAAAGAAAGTGATCAAGCGATGAGCAATACAAGGGATTCAATAGTCTGCTACTCCCTCATATGAATGCTTTGAGCATCAGCCTAGAAGATGATGAAATTGTAAGCCCCAAGGCAAGTGTGAAAGATCTCTTTGAAAAAGGGATCCTTTCAGAGTCTCTGAACTCATGACATGTAATATTTTGAAAGAATTTTCCTATATTCTTCTAAAATTATTTAATTACCTCTTAATTAAAATATTTTCTTATTTCAAATGTGTTCTGTACACATTAAGGTTTCCTTTAAACTCTGCATGTTCATGGACACATATACACAAATAAAAAAGAAAGCATCACTCCGACTCATAGTGCTCGTCCTTTCGAGAAATTTTACTAAGCACTTCTAGAACTGACATAACAGCAGAATTTGTCCCCTTTATATCACACCTCCCTACAGCTGGCTCATTAAGCAAACTAAGAAGGATAATGCTTATCAGATAGATACACCACTCAGAAGCATATTAAAAATTAAACCTTCTCCCAAGTAATACTTAAATCAATGTAAATTATCCTTAGTCATCTCTGAAAAAAAGTTTATAACTGAAGGACAGGGAATGTAGCTCAGCAATAGAGCACTTGTCTTGCATAAGAGAGACCCTGGCTTTAATCCCAGTCCTGTTCCCCAAAATGCCCATGACTTTGATTACTAGAGGGCAAACTAGGACCCAGGGGAATGGCCAAGCCTTTTAAATTTAATCTTGATGGTAAAAAAAAATGAAATGTTAAGCATTTATTTAACTCATAACCAGAAGCTGAACAAGGAGAAGCAGCACGGAACAGATTTTTTTGTGCCATACTAAAGATTCAATGCATGTTCATAATTAGCATCTCATAAGATTGTGTTCTTTCTGGTGATGAGCTTCAACTTGAAGCCTTTCCAGGCAATTTAGGAAATAAATTGCAAGAATATGATAGGCCAGATGCTGTGGAAGATGACGGAACAAGAACAATAAGCACAGCCCCTAGCCCCTGAATTCCCAAAGCTTAGAGTCTAGAGTTTTCAAAAGTGCATGGTAAGTGCCATGATCAGGGAAAAAAAAAGCTGTGTGAGCTGTATTTGGGGGATCAGAGAAAGTTTCTGATATTTATACTAAAGTTTAAAATGTGTAGAGTATAAGAAGAACATTTTCTTCAATAAGAAGTTAACAAGCTGCAAATTATTTAATCAGTTTAGACTATGTACTAAGATTGGTGATAAGGAGATAATAGTTTCTTGTTGAATTAAACAATAGACAGTAGAAGACCGTAAATAAATATATAAGGAAAATACTGAGAAAAATTTAGTAAAAGATCTATATTATACAAAATTAAGGAAAAGTTTAAAAATTAAGTGAATGAAAACTAAATAAAACTAAAAGTACTTAAAGTTTCTAGAAACAGCAAAAGTAAAATATATAAAATTAAAAATACAAAGTAAGACTCTAGGAAAAATAATGGATAGGGAATAATTAGCACTAGCACATACTATAGTAAAATAATTGAATTTCAGAAATAAAGATTTTAGACATTAAGATTAAAAGTAAATAGAATAGGGGCCAGAGAGATAGCATGGAGTTAGGATGCTTGTTTTGCATGCAGAAGGATGGTGTTTCGAATCCCGGCATCTCATATGGTCCCCCGAGCCTCCCAGGAGTGATTTCTAAGCATACAGACAGGAGTAACCCCTGAGCGCTGCAGGGCATGAAACTCTCCCCCCCCCCTCGCCCAAAGAAAAGTAAATAGAAGAAAGTCATTGATAATGAGAAGTATTAATCTGGCCTTTGATGTTTCCAGAACACTAAACACTCGAATAATATGATACAATATCTGTCCACAAGATCTTTGGATAAGGAAAAATCTAAACCATACACTGATATGTTGCTATATAATGAAAGAAACAGGTGCTTCTGATCATATATAAACATATTTAGACTTTTGAATATTTTCCAGGATCCTTTAAATCTCCTTGGAGAGAACTTAGACAAAGAAGTGACTAACATGGGAAGTTCCCACAACTACTAATGACCTCAGGGATACAACTGACATTCATAAACTCTCCCTTCTATGATCAAGTCTAGATTTTCCTTAGCTTCAGTGAGCACCTCTTGGTTGCTTACCTAGGGACACAGACCCTCTCATTTTTCAAATTGTGGTGAAGGGTCTCAAAGGTTAATTCAGGTCATGTTTTCACAGCCAAGAAAAATCAGCTAAGGTGTTTCCCTCACAGGATGGCATCAGGTGCAATCTTGGAATTGAAAAGCCAAATGTATCGTTGAAACAATTAATGGTTGATGAATTTTTTATAGAAATACTTTCAGGCCTTGAAAGAAAACTTCCTAGCTCCCATTTTCCTGCATAATAAAATAGAGGAAAATATCTAATTTCAAGCAATAGCTCAAGTTGGCTAAGTTTGATTGAAGGCTTTATTTAAACTTTGAACTTGAAGAAAGCTATCACTTGTTTCTAGGCTCTAAAAATCGTACTATTTTTGACCTCTGATAAATTTTTGCTGCTTGAAAATGATTTATGGAGCCAGATCAATATTCCAGAGGCCAGAGTGTTCGCCTGATGCTATGTTGACCCCAGCACTATGCTGCTTCTTTTAAGGATTGAAATAATCATATCTATTTAACATGTTCTATGTAAAATAAATTATGTTGATGTAATTAACATGTCTATATTCCATTGGTAGTTTGAGATAGTGAGAACAAATCCTTTGCTTGGTTGCTGAATGTTAGCATCAGCTGAAACCTCAGTTGATCCATAAATGTGAATAATCAATTAGCAACATTTTTTTTGGCTTTTTGGCCACACCCTGTGATGCTCCGGGGTTATTCTTGGCTATGTGCTCAGAAATCGCTCCTGGATTGGGGGACCATATAGGATGCCAGGGAACCGAACCACGGTCCATCCTAGGCTAGCGAGGGCAAGGCTTTACTGCTTGAGTCACCGCTCCAGCCCAATCAGTAACTTTTATAAACTAAAATCTAAATAACAAAATTAAAATAAGAACCCTTTAACGCATATTTTGTCATATTGTATGCATGTACTTTCTTTGAGTAAATCCCCAATATTCCCAAAAAATCTCCAATGAGGACTTGGTTTACAGTATTTGATTATTATTATTTTTTTTTGTCCCCTATATTCCCAATACAGACCAGGCAAGGGTCTGGGTTGAGGTGTATATGGGGTGCATTTACTGTACCTCCTCTTTCTATACAGTCAGTGTGAAGAACACAGCCTGTGATAAGAATTGGGAGGCCTTATTATTTTTTTTTCTTTCCTTTT
>PVKC010036409.1:0-13166 GCA_004027635.1 Crocidura indochinensis
AAAACAAAACAAAACAAAACAAAAAAAGTGAGACTTCAACCTTGCCTTCCTGTGAGCTTCCCGCCAGTGTAAAGTGGAAGGAAGAATCTCTTTATAGATCTTCTATGACAGGGGATAAATGTCTATGTCAGGCATGTTTCTAATTCTGGTCTTGATAACTGTATGTTATCATGATGACAGATCACCTGTTAACAGAACATGACCAAGAGTTCCCTGACGTTCCCCAAAGTTGAGGGGAGCAGCTGATTGGGACTGAGGAGTGGGGTGTGGGTAGTTTCCATGACAACTGACTGTCCATAGAAGGAAGTTTGGGAAACTCAACAGCTCCCAATAAAACACCCCACTGTTTGTCTACTTTGGAGGTTTCATATATAACTTCCCTATTTTCTTGACAAATAAGAAAATAATGGAGAGATAGACCCAGGAGTCACACAAATGGAGATCCAAACGCCAAGGTGGTAACTGAGAAGGCTGTTCAGGGAGGCTGGGCTGAGCTTTATGGTAACAGTAAATTTCTGAATACAGCAAGATTAAATTTATTTTTCTTGTGATGGTGAGATTGAACTCCTCCAAAGCTTTACCAAAGAGCCTGCATCTATAAATTTGTGGGTTGTAGAAGCTGAAAGAGGCCCAAGTGACAAAGGGCAACCAAAAAGCATTATTCTCAAGTTTACTTCTGATACAAGTCAGTATAGTGGGGATGTTAAGAAGGCAGGAAAAGGGCAAGAAGACTCACAGAAGTCCTTCCCACCAAGAGCTTACAAAGTTGAAGGTAAAAGGCGATTATAAGGGTTAAAAGGACGGACTCAGAGGCACTCTCCAAAAATCATTAGTCTTTTGGTCTTCTCACTGATTTTTCCTAATAGGCAGCTGATATTATTCTAGACTAATACTTCATTGCTTTAGTTTTTATTTATTTTACCTCATTTACATATTTTTAATTCCATTGCCTTTATGCTCTGAATTTAATTGTAGAAATGTCATTATTATGGGTTTAGGAGCTAGCATAGGGGCTAGGAATGCATGCTTGAAAGTCACAGGTCCCCAGTTTGGTCTCTGGATCACCACATATGACTGGGAACAGCCCTGTTTGGCCATAAACACTGTTGTGGTGACCCTGAGCCCAAGGGCCAAAACTGTCTGGAATTGTCCTCACACTCACGTAGGCCCTCCTAGCACTTCCAGAGAAGCAAAGAAATAAATAAATGCATCACATTAATAAATACATAGAAGTAAGTCTGCTTCATAGAGATAAATTAGAGAGCCAGACAGAATAGAAAGTAAGAACCCATCGCAAATCAATTTAAGCAGAATGGGTGGGAAAACACCTAGATTAAGAGACAGCAGAGGGAAGAGACTGCATTAGTGGTAACAGGATCTGAATTGCCCCAGAGGCCAGAGGTATGTAAAAAGCCACAGAAAGATTGCCAGGAAAACATATATGAAGAAAACCTGGAGAGAGACTTTTTTCCATTAATATATTTATTTAAGCACCATAATTATAAACATGTATGTTATTAGGCTTCAGTCATAAAACGTACACACACACCATTCAGCAATGCAACCTTCCCACCACCAATGAGAGAGAGATTTTGTTTTTGTACATTGTCTTAATATAACATCCAAGATTACCAAAAAAAAAAATAAAAAATCTTTTTAAATACCATCAAAAATAATGGCGATAATTTCATAGCTAACTATATAGATTACTTCGCAAAGCAGTACTCCACTATTATGACACAATTATTATTGTGTCATAATTATTATTGTGTCATTATTATTATTATTGACACAATTTTATCAAGTATCAAACATAGAAAGAGTGTCGTTGTAACCATTTTTTAAGGTTGCAAGGGGTCAGAGCAATAGTTCCATGGGTAGGATGCCGGCCTTGAATGTGACTGACATCATGTGGTCTCCTGAGTACCACTGAGAGCAATTCCAGGGAGAAGCCTTAGACCACTGTAGGTGTGACCAAAAAAAAAACAAAAGATAGATTGCAAATAATGAATTATTAGAACAACATTTGGGGGAGAATGCTGGGCCACACCTGGTGACGCTCAAGGGTTACTCCTGAATATGAACTCAGAAATTTCTCCTGGTTTGGGGGACGCTGGGGAATCAAACCACGATCCATCCTTAGTTTAGTGCATGTAAGGCAAATGCCTGACTGCTTGCACCATCGCTTTGGCCTCTATTAGAACAACTTTCATAATTTTCAAAGAACTCTAAATATGTCAAACACAATTTAGCTTATTATTACAATACCATCTCATCCCCTAAATATAAAGTATAATTAAAAAGTAGGCTTTACAGGAACCCAATCTGTAGCCTACTGACTCCATACAGTAAAGTCATTACCAGCCACATAACCTCAGCAGTCACACCATGTCTTCTGGACAAACCAGCGACTCCAGCTGTGTGACAGCATCATGTGAACTTGCGTAAAAGAAAGGACCTAGCAGATGCTTCACGCAGAGTCAGAAGGAGCGAGAACCACTTCTAAGATGCAATGCGAGCATAGAAATGTCATTGTATGCTCAGCTGCATCACTGAGGTACCTAGCTACCAGATGCCTTAACCAGTCCAGTCGCCCTCAGATGGGGTAGGAGAGAGGCATAAGAGCCAGCAGAGGACTGGGACTCAGAGGGCTGACAGAGAGAAAAATCCAGAGAGAAAATGCTCCAAATTTGCAGAAGTCCCACAGTGTGGTCAACTCCATTTAGGTTATAGCTGCTTGAGTATCGCAGTGCACTTTGTCTTGCATGGAAGCCTGTGACTCCTACAATAAATCCAGAAAACAGTTATTGTAAAGGAAAAGTGGGTGACAACATGGAAGTTGCTTTTCCTTATCCCTCAGGTCTTCCCTCACCCAGAGTCAGGCTAAGTCTAATGATAATACTAGTGTTTCTTTTCACAAAACCCTCCTCTGCTTTCCTGGCTTCTAGAACTCTCCCTCTACTTGACTTTAGGTGTCCTGATGAAGCAGAAAATCTGGCTGGAGTTGGGAGAGACAGGAAAGAGAGGAGGGAGATTGCCTCGCACAGAGTCAACCTAGACTTTATTCCAAGCTCCGCCACACAGGAGTGACCAACCAGAACAGAGCCCTGGACACTTCCAGGTGTTCCTGCACAACAACAACGCACACACATACAAAAGCCCCAACAGAAATCCAGAATATGACTTCTGTAAATTGGGGTTGGACATACTTAGAAAGATTCAGGGGACCATGAGCTACATGGATCACGTCCAGGGTGTCCACAAACAAGTCACATGCTCCAAGCTTTTAACCATGTTCTCTTCCTATGGTAGTCATAGATTTCATCTCTGATGCCTCATCTGTTGCCTGGATTCCTACAATAAATGGTCACACACTGGTGGCTCAAGTAACAGAAATGCAGTGTTTTTGCTACCAGAGCTGGATGCCTGAGACCCAGGTGTTTGAAGACTTCTGAGAATTGTAAGGGACGTTCTGAACAGATGGTTTTCTTGGATGCTCTCTGACACAATAATTTCTGCCACAAATGCTTTTGCAACAGGAGTAATTAACCATAAAGCTATTTTGGCCTTAAAATAAAATAAAATCTTAAAAAGTGAAAGGATGCCAATTTAAGAAGATATACAATGAAACATATTCATATTTCTTTAAAAGAAAAAATTTTCTATTTTGACTAAAATGATCTTCTGTCATTAATTTGCAAACACAGGAAGTGCATTTGAACCTGAGATTAATATTACTGAGTGAAAGTTCTCCCAGGCCTTTACAGACTTGGGAAGTTGCTGTTTCTCATCAACCAATGGAATGAATAGATGTGGCAGGATCTACCTGAACTCATTCATTTCAATGTGCCAACACATGCCCACTCTTTCTCATTTACCAGGTCACCTTAATTAGATTCTGGGCCAATCATCAAAATTGTGTCTGCACCATGTTTTCCATTATCAAATAGAAAAAAAAATATATATATATATTTGTATATATATATGTATGTATATAATCCCTATTTAGGAAAATTAACAAATCATGTTACCATTTGTTTTTGAGAAATAGGAGAAGGTTGATTCATCTTTTGCCTCCAAATTCTTTTTATTTTTAGGGTAGAGCGCGAACATAGTCCCACACTACCACAAATTATGCAGTTGAGTTTCCTACATTTGGGGAAATCGCAGGGGTCTGCACATCTGGAGTGCAATGGGTGAGCCTCACCCTGGGCAAACCACCTTCGTGATCATGGTATCTCCCCTGCCAGGTAAGTATGCCTCCAAATTATTACATTGTGTCCTAAATTTAATAAGGTGGGATGGATAGATAGATAGATAGATAGATAGATAGATAGATAGATAGATAGATAGATAGATAGATAGATAGATAGATTGTATCTTTTTTGTTTGTTTTTGTTCCAGAGCTCAGGGTTTATTTATAGCTTCTCTCTGGGGAATCATTCCTGCTAGTGCTCAGGAAACCATATGGACTGACCGAATCCAGGCCCATCGTCTGCAAGGTGAATGCCTTTCCTGTTTTACTATCAGTTTCAAGAATCTAAGATGTCCTACCTGAATGAACTAAGGACATGCTGCTGAAACTTTATAAAAACTGTTGTGAATTACCTGTGGCATCTTCCATATATTCCAGGGCTCAATAAACTGGTCTTTACAAGCAAGAGAGATGCCTAGATTCCACTGATATGCCATCATTTTTTATAATAGTTTGCGATCTGACCTTTTTTCTCTCCTACTTTACACTTCTAGTAGGTTTTACTGTCATGTATTTATCATATAAAAATGGAAGTACTAACTCAGTTCAAACAAGCTGTCAGCCAGTGATTTTTATCTATAACTAAAAAAACTTCCTTAGAGACTGTTACATTGGTGGTTAAAATACTCACTGTAAAAACAGTCCCAACAAAGGCGTCTGCTGAAAAAATAAATAGGGTAAGAAAGACTCTCTTCCAAGTTTTTCTCCATCTTCATGAGATTTTTTGCTTAGACCCTTGTCAGCCTTGATTTAATAGCAATGGAAAAGCAAGATAATATTTTGCTAATAAAAGAATATAAGAAGATGCACATCACATTGAAATTAAGCTTGCCTATTAAAATCTGTAATATAAAATTTGTATCTGACATGATGAGACTGTACATATATGAATACATTTGTTTAAAAATAATTACTATACTCAAGATAATGAACATACGTTCTCATTACATTGTTAGCTTTTTTTATTTTCTGAGATACAATATCTTAGAAAATTTTCAAGACTCGGACATTTTATTAACTATGTTTATCATGTTGGTATTGTCTAGCTAGATGCATTTTGTATAACTGCAACTTTATACCTTTGAAGTATCACATTTTTCATACCATAAGACCACTTTTTTCCATCAAAAGGTACATCTTATGGAGCAATTGCCACCTGAAACTTAAGCCTGGTGCAGGGGAGGAGAGCATCTAAAAACCGTGTGTGTCTTATGGTGCAGTGTATCTTATAGAGTGAAAAATATGGTAACTCTTCCCAATATTTCAATCTTCCTGCTCACCCAGTTAACTACCTTTCTAATTTGTTTTTCCATGTGTTCATTCTTTTTGGACTCCACATAAAATGGAGAGAGTAGGCAAGCTGTCCTTTCTGTGTGAGGTCTATTTCACTTAGTCTAATATCCCATGCCTGTTGTGACCTCCTTGCTTCATTTTTCCCCACATATCACATATAGCTAATTATCATTTTTTCAATTATAGGGATTGTGATTGAGAATTCACTGTGATATGTTTGAATAATAACAATGTATTATTCCAGCCCCACTATCCACTATTTCCACAGAAATTATGTTCTGTATCATCATCAAGAGCTCTTCAGAGGCTAATGTTTCTATGCTCCCATTTTGCTACTGGCATTCTCTCTACCTACAAGATAAATTGTGAATAGTTTATTAACATAAGATATTTATTTGTATTTTTTTATTTTTGTTTTTTTGGGGGGGTCACACCCGGCAGTGCTCAGGGGTTACTCCTGGCTCCATGCTCAGAAATTGCTCCTGGCAGGCACGGGGGACCATATGGGGAACCGGGGGATTGAACCGAGGTCCGTCCTAGGTTAACGCAGGCAAGGCAGGCACCTTACCTTCAGCGCCACTGCCCGGTCCCCAGCTGCAATTATTCTAATGTCATTTTCCTTAGTTATATGACAAACTCATGGACATAAAATATACTATAGTTGTCTCAGAAAAATACTTAACATATCAAGATCAGAAAAAATGGTCCCAGAGAGATAGCACAGCAGTGTTTGCCTTGCAAGCAGCCAATCCAGGACCAAAGGTGGTTGGTTCAAATCCCGGTGTCCCATATGGTCCCCCGTGCCTGCCAGGAGCCATTTCTGAGCAGACAGCCAGGAGTAACCCCTGAGCACCGCCAGGTGTGGCCCCCAAAAACCCAAACAAACAAACAAACAAACAAACAAACAAAAAACAGAAAAAATTAAAAGGTCAATGTCGCTGTTGCTATTGATAGCATTTTCCGATTTTTCAGAATAATCCCAAATCATCTTTTATACTTGCTCCTTCAGTTCTAGAACTAAGACCTATTTTCCAAGTACCCATAATTTATTTTGGAAAATATACTAGAAATCAAAATCTGGGTAGTACTATAATGAAAGAAACTCAATATTCATCAATTTTAAAATTTTTCCAGTTTTATAATTTTAACATACAATATATTATTTTTGTGTGTGTGTGTGTGGTTTTTTGGGGTCACACCCGGCCATGCTCAGGGGTTACTCCTGGCTCCATGCTCAGAAATTGCTCCTGGTAGGCACGGGGGACCATATGGGGCACCAAGATTCGAACCGAACACCTTTTGCATGAAAGGCAAATCCCTTACCTCCATGCTATCTCCCGGGCCCCACAATATATTATTTTAATTATATTGCATACTGAAAAAAGAACAGTAAAAATGGTTCATTTAGAATGGCTATATTATAATGTATGTAATATATAAGCATAATACTAATAAATTTAATCTTTTTATAATGTCTTTTTAGAATGCATAACTAAAAAATTCCCACCAGTTGACATTTTAATATTGGTCACTGTTATTTGGAAAATTAATCAATCTTTTTTTCCTTAGAGTAATCAGATTTTCTAGCCAAATATATCATTTGAGATATAATAGACAGTAATAGTTGTGACCTGAAAAACTCAAGAATGCATTTCAAAGGGGTAGTTCTTCCTTGAGAGTGATACTTTATCTTCCTGTTAACTAAAGCGAAGCGATTTTGAGGTGATAAAAGAAATCTACAATATATCTTAAAATAGATGACACAAAGGCTAAATGTACAAATATATCATATGTTCTAAAACTGTAAAAATAGTGTTGGCTCCAAAGAAGGGCTGAATATAAGTTTAAGGTTATCCTAAGTCTGAGAGATGTTGTAGAGGTACTTGTTTGAATAAGGTACAAGATTCATTTAGTTCTAGGTTCTTCATTAAAGATTTCACCAGGCTGGAAAGATAGCACAGTAGTATGTGGCCTACCAGGATGGACCTGGGTTCTATTCCTGGCATTCCATATGGTCCCCCAAGCCTGCCAGAAGTAATTTCTGAGCACAGAGCCAGGAGTAACCCCCGAGCACCAGAACTAGGTATGGTCCCCTCAAAATATTTTTGATTGGAAGTCAGAGAAAGACTCCCCAAAATTGACCATATGCATATCCATAAGCTGGATCACTCTCTATTCTGACCACCCATAATATATACAGAGACTGTGACAACTCTCACATATATCTCACGTATCAAAATGGTCAAAATTAATAAGTCAATCCTCCAGGAAGCTAAAATATTTTTAAAATCCATGAAATAAAATATATCCTAACTGCCTCTCTCCCAATGAACAGAAATTTAAAATGATTTACAACAGGAAAATAAGCTATGGCATCCTCCAAAGATCTCTCAGGATCACTAACCTACACATCTTTCCTTCCTTGACTATATCTTTCATTCTAACAAGCCTAAATCCAAGTGAATCTATATGCACATACATTCCAAGATTCAGTTCAGTTCAGTGAACTTCCCTAAAGAATCATGTCCTCATTTCTTTCCCTTGTCAGTTTAGGAATAGATACAGTGCTCTAACAATTAGTCTAAGGAGAGCAAGCCAGGACATGCTCCAGAGAGATATAAAGACACCATTTCAACTATGGGCATTCAACATGAAATCATGCTGCTTCTTGTTGCCCTGAAAGTGAAGGATGCATAGGTCCAGGATACAGAGACGCCTAACCCATTGGTTTTAGGACCATAAACTCATACATACAATCTAAGAAATTCCAGGAGTTCTCGGCTGGAATTTCTGTGTGTATGTAAAAGGGGGTTCCTGCTTCCCACGGTTAATCAATCAAATAGACCTACTGAATAAAGAAACACTTCCAACCCATAAAACAGTATTTTGTTGAGCATAAACAGGATCAAGGAATGTCAAAATAATATTTCAATTACATTTCCATTGTAATATACACAAGAATTTTATATGATGTCCGTGTTTTATAGTTCCAGGACTATCGAAGTCTTATAAATATCAAATACATATGAATTCTGCTTTCTTTTTCATATGATTGTTATTTCTATTACTTTTACTATGTGCTCAGAATGATAAACAGAAACCTGAACAAAGCAGGCAGTAAGTCTGCAGTCATGTGGGAAATAGATAATCAGAGTACAATAGCATTAGGATATAAAATGTGAGTCTCTATGTAACAACTGATGGAGGTTTGAGAGATCAGGGAAATTTCCCTGGGGAGATTTTTTTTTTATGGAGGAGAAAATTTCTATAGAATAAATAGAAATTAGGCAAACAAATGGAGTAGTTTGTGTGTGGTAGGGGTGTATTTAGAGAGAATATAACATATTCCAAGAACTGAAAGAAACTATTGAGAGTGGGGGACTAAGATAACCAGGGGCCAGTGAGCCTGGCATGACATGCTGGCCTTCCAAAGTGAGGGAGTTGGAGAGTTGGAGTCTGCAGGGGAGAAGGAACCACTGAAAGGTCTGAGGCTAGAAAACTCCTCAGAGCAGAGTAGGCCTGTGTGTTTGTTTACTTTGTTTCTAGAAATGGGTGAGACTGGCAGAACTGACTCTGGGACTGTAGGAGACAGAGTCGGGCCTGTGAATATAGAACATGATATGGGAGCATCATTAGAAGGCACCACTCACAAGGCCTGCAGACTCAGGGACTCACAGGAAGAGAAGATCAGAAGCCATCAAAGATACCAGTTTAAAGCAGATATCAGAATGTCATCCCCTGAGCACAAAACACCCATCAGAGGAAGAAAACCCTGGGAGATATCTCTAAGGACAACTTCATGGCCTTTCCGCACAGCACACCGAAAGGCTGCAAATGGACTTCCCTTACACACACCTGTGTACATGGCAGCTAGGAAGTCACCAGTTATAGAAAGGATGAAACAAAGAGTTTCCTCCTTCCTCACCTTCTTCACAACTACCCAGGAAGCCACTTTTAAATTCTAAAATATCCTGAAGATGCACCACAGAGAACTAGCGTGGTCCTTCTATCATCTTACTCAACACGAAGTTCTATCACTGTAGGAAGATGCTCCCGTGCACAGCCACAAAACATGTGAACAGACGCCATGAGAGACTAGTCTCTCATGGTAGGTGGCTGCTATTGACAGGAGGGAACAAACGAAGGCAGGTCCCAGAGAGATCCCAATGCCACTGGAAGAGTAAGTGCAGGCCAGAGGCAAGGACTGATTTTTATAACAGCACTTTCCGTGGTTCTTCTGACAGATCTGGAGGGTTAGAGTGTGGCCAAAAAAAGTCTCTTAAAGAATGGGGATAGGGACATGTTTTTCTCTGCTATCTCATAGGCAGAAGCAGTAAGAACAGTTAGTTTGTGTGTTCAGAGTGTTGTGTGTTCAGTCAAGGGAGGTGCAAATAGGAGTGTTGGTCTGGTGTCTGGGAACCAGGGAAAGAACCAGTTGAAATAGGAGCCTGAGATTTTTAGAAAGCTCATGACCCCAAATTTCTAGGTTTCCTTCCATAACAAAACTCCATAGAATAACCATAATTGGGGGCCGGGCGGTGGCGCTGGAGGTAAGGTGCCTGCGCTAACCTAGGACAGACCGCGGTTCGATCCCCCGGTTCCCATATGGTCCCCCGTGCCTGCCAGGAGCGACTTCTGAGCAAATAGCCAGGAGTAACCCCTGAGTGTCACTGGGTGTGCCCCCCCAAAAAAAAGAATAACCATAATTAAGATGTTAACTTGGTGGATTTTCTTCTAAACCTTTTTCCTTCGCCTCAATAAATTATTCTGTGCATGTGAGACCTGTTTCTATCTGTGTCCAAAGTTCCAGCTCTGGTAAGGACAACAGTTGGATGCGATTAGAATCCACATACTTCATTGTGAACTCCATGTCTCTTCAAAGACCTGTCTCCAAAGACAATAATGCCCTGGGAAGCTGGAAGTTAGAGTTGGACACAGGAGACTTGAGCATTTTTCCCATAATAAGAGATATTTATCCCTAGTGGGAGCCAGACATTGTGATATTTAATGTGTCTATAAGACGAGGTGTGCAGTCATCCAAGATATTAGTACTATGAATTAAAATTACTATTTCAAAACTTCTCAAGGATATACTCTTATTTTATACACATGTTTTTCAGTTATTAATTTTACAAAGGTTTATAGTTTTACATATTATAGATTTTTAACAGAAAATATAAAAATATTTAAGAAAGAAAACTAAAAGTCAGGATAATGTGCTTGACTTTCAAAGAGTGGTGCCTATTATCACATGTAATTCTCCAAGCAGAGAATCAGAAATATGTCCCAAGCACCACCGAATGTGACACAATTTTTTTAAATATTAAATATAAAAAAAGAAGAAAACAAGTAGCTAATTGTACTATTCCATATTTTTCTTACTTTTTGTACCCTCACCTAGAGGATATTACTCTTGGCTCTGTAATTGTGGAAGAATCCTGAAGGCACTTAGCAGGCTACTGCTGGAAATTGAACTGGAGTTGTCTGCATGCAAGGCAAGTGCTTTAACCTCTGAATTTTCTCTCTGGTTCCCCATTCCATTTTTCTATATTTATTTTAAGTACATTCCTGACTAATTTCTCATAGCAAAACGACACAGTGATGATTAGCAGTAATCTCGCTAATTATTAAATGAGTGTCACAATATTTGTTCAGAAGCTACTTGTTCTATGCTAGTAATTGTACCATTCTATGGGCAGCCAGAGCTCTAAGAAGTGGCAACTTGAAACTTTTATATCCCCATGACAACACAGTTATATCCAGTTTAGCTTATTTATTTCCCACAAAACCACACAACTATATTTTTTTCTGGTTTTTTTTTTTTTGTGTGTGGTTTTTGGGTCACACCCGGCAGTGCTCAGGGGTTACTCCTGGCTCCATGCTCAGAAATTGCTCCTGGCAGGCACGGGGGACCATATGGGGCACTGGGATTCGAACCGATGACCTTTTGCATGAAAGGCAAACGCCTTACTTCCATGCTATCTCCCGGGCCCCAGTACTATATTTTTTTCATGAAGTTTTAGGTTACTCTTCTTTTCATATTAGAATTTCTTGCAGTCTAGAAACTATCTTTTCCCCTTTACTTAATCAGTATATTTTTTTCTTCAACCCTTTTGTTTCATGGCTCAGTATGAGGAAGCAGAGACTTTTATCGTCCCTGATCAACCATAAGTGGCTACTGTTCCTTTAATGGTGAAGATGTCCGCTACTAGAAACCTGCCTCTTATCACTGCTGCAGGGTGGCAATTTGCTGGGGATATATATATATATATATACCCAGGCTGAAGTGCTAGGGGATGCTAGGAGATTCTGCCACTGCCTCCCTGCTGGATTGCTTCTGCTTGATGGTTTCTGCTGAATAGCTGGAGAAACTGTTTGCAAGACTCCCGGATGCTGCTTTCTATTGCTGTCTCTCCTACAGCTCCAAGACTAACACTCAGAGAACTGTGTTTGGCCAGTATCAGAAAGGCAGCAATTTGTTTAGCCTGTGTTTTCCAGGCGCATATCAGTTTTCAGTACCGAGAGAACTTTCTTTCTACCCTTCCCTCTCTTTGTCAGTAAAAGTAATGATTTGATCAAATTCTGATTTCCAGAATAGAAAGCATGATTGATCCTATGTGGCCAAAACATATGATTTTGAGACTATATGTGGTATAGTTCTGTGACCCCTGAATATCACCATGTCTAGTGCCATGGTCATAAGTACCACCAAATATAGTCCCATGGCCCCTGGCTACCACCAAGTATAGCCCTGTGGGCCCTGAGTACCACCAGGTATAGTTTTGTAGCTCCTGCACCACTGGCCCAAATATCACCAGTCTGTGTGGGCCAACAGTGACCCGTAGAAGAAAATAGCTGGCAAATAATATTTTTAGGCCATTACAAATAATAAAAGAACAACCAGTCACAGATAATTGTTATAAACAAATTAACTCAGTCCTTTAGAGAATAATTTTCCAGAGGTGTTATTCTCACCACGTTTTTTTTTAACAGATGAGAAAATCAAGATAAAAAGCTCATAATAAATCAGTCTCTGACTATGAAGAAATAGAAAACTAATTTTAACCCATCATTTTTAATCAGAGCCTGTTATCTAAAACAATTTCTAAGGAGCTATGGGGTAAGTACATTCAAATGATTAGGGGGAAATTACAGTATAGTACTGGATTTCAAGTTGTGAACTGGATGAATTTTCAAGGATGCGCACTTGAAAGGGACAAAAGGTTAAAATGAAACACTACTTCAAATTAAAAATGTTTATCAGGGGCTGGAGAAACAGTACAGAGAAACAGTACAGTACCTGCTTTGTATGGGGACAACCTCAGATTAGTTTCCAGTACCGAATATGGTCCCATGAGTACTACTAGAAGTGATCTCTGATCACAGAGCAAGGAATAAGCCCTGAGCATAACCAGGTTTGATACCCGCCCAAAACAAAGCAAAATTTATCAATCTAAGTGAAAAGGTAAAATTTAAGAACATACATATGAACATCAAAACATAAATACATATAATGCAGAAAATATTTATAAATAGTACCAAACCTGAAAATAAGAGAAATGCTTCTCAGTTTAGAAGTAAATATTAAAAACAATAAAATAGACATTTAATTATTGCA
>PVKC010036410.1:0-13407 GCA_004027635.1 Crocidura indochinensis
CCCCCCCCCCCCCCCCCGCGCCTGCCAGGAGCTATTTCTGAGCAGACAGCCAGGAGTAACCCCTGAGCACCGCCGAGTGTGGCCCAAAAAACAAAACAAAACAAAAATTTATTTGCATATGTTGAACCATCCTATATCCCTGGGATAAATCTAGCTTGATCGGAGTATCTGATTTTTTGCTATGTTAGATTCAGTTAGCTAAGATTTTGTTATGGATTTTGGCATTGATGTCCATCAGAGAGATTGATCTGAAATTTTCTGGAAATGCTCTATCTGCTTTGGATATTACTATATGTTCATTTCATAAAAGGTGTTAGAAAGGATTCTTGTATCTTCAATGTTTTGGAAGAGCTTCTTCTCTGAAGGTTTGAAAGAATTCAGCAGTGAACCCATCCTGACCAGAACTTTGGTTCTTGGGAAGATTCTTAATTACTGTTTTAATTTCTTGACTTGTGATTGACCTGTTTAAGCTTTCTACTTTCCCTTATTCAGCTTTGGAAAATTACATGACATGTTTTATACTTTAACTTTTACAATTTTATATTTAACTTTGTGAGTATGGTGTGGGGGGGCACAGTTGGCAATGCTCAGGGTCTACTCCTGACATAGTATTCAGAGGCCCATGCAGTACTGGGGATCAAACCTGGAGGTCTCGAATGCATACAAAACGTGTGTCTGGACCTTTGAGCCATCTCCCTGTCCCTTATTATTTTAACTCTTAAAGAATGATAACTTGAAATAAAAAAGAATGATAACTTGCATCATTGTTAACCATGAAATATAGCCAAGCATTTAGAGATGAGCATATTCTGCTCCTCTTCACTTAAGAACTTTTTTTGTTGCTGTTTTGGGTCACACCTGGAGATGCTCAGGGGTTACTCCTAGCTCTGCATTCAGAAATCACTCCTGGCAGGCTCAGGGAACCATATGGAATGCTGGGAATTGAACCCGGTCTGCCATGTGCAAGGCAGATGCCCTACCACTGTGCTATTGCTTCAGTCTATTTTTCAAATTTTTATATTATCACCAGGGAATACAGATTAAAAAGTTGTTGATAATTGAGTTCCAGTCAATGTTCCAATACCAATCTCTTTACCTGTGTTCGTTTCCTGACACCAATTTCCCTCACTTTCCACACACACACATTCAGCCTACCTCTGTTGTTTTGGTGTTGGGGACATACCCAGTGGTGCTCCGGTTTACACCTAGGAATTACTCCTGGTGGATTCAGGGAACAATATGGTATGTCGGGGATTGAACCTGGGTTGGCCACATACAAGGCAAGTTCTTCATTCACTATACTATCTCTCCAGCCTATGCAGACGTCTTTCTTAATGCTTATATTTATTTTATATATTTTCCTCCTATTTAGGTTCAGTCATAATGAATGGATCCAATGTAGCCAGTACACCACCCAGTGTCAAAGCCAAAGAGGACCAGGAGTTAAATGGGCATGAGGAGAAGGAAAATCCATTTGCAGAGTACATGTGGATGGAGAATGAAGAGGATTTCAACAGACAGGTAAAGAAAAGTAGAAGGCTAGTGGTGTGTGCGACTCAGCAGTTATAGAATATTCTGTTATCGGTCTGTTTCAAAGGAAATAAGTTTGTTGACATTAGAATTAAAATAAGACAAATGGGGGCCCGGGAGATAGCATGGAGGTAAGGCGTTTGCCCTTCATGCAAAAGGTCATCGGTTCGAATCCCAGTGCCCCATATGGTCCCCTGTGCCTGCCAGGAGCGATTTCTGAGCATGGAGCCAAGAGTGGCCCCTGAGCGCTGCCGGGTGTGACCCAGAGACCAAAATAATTAAATAAATAAATAAAAATAAAAAAATAAAAAATAAAGTATTTAAAATAAAACAAATGGAAGCCTGGTCTGGTTTGACCAAAGATCATCTTCATTTACTAAGAAACCAAGAGTAACTAAGAGGAAGATACTGATATTTGTATTTATTTTTTTATTGCATCCAGGAAATGTTTATTGAGAATCACTATGTCCTTGTATCCTTCAAATCATTTTTCATGCATTGTCTCATCAATCCTTATGGCAGTCCTTAAATTGTACCATTGTCGGGGCCAGGCGGTGGCGCTGGAGGTAAGGTGCCTGCCTTGCCTGCGTTAGCCTAGGACGAACTGCGGTTCGATCCCCCGGTTCCCATATGGTCCCCAAACCAGGAGCGACTTCTGAGTGCATAGCCAGGAGTAACCCCTGAGCATCACTGGGTGTGCCCAAAAACAAAAAACAAACAAACAAACAAACAAACAAACAAAATTGTATCATTGTCCTTATTTTAGAGATAAGGAAGTAGAAACTCTGAAAAGGTCAAGCAGCATGTCCCAATACCACATACTTAGGAAGAACAAGGCTGAGTTTTGAATGCAATAAAGGTCTATTTGAGCCTGAACCACAAAACATTAAACTGCAGTTTAGTTGAACTCAAATACAGAACAAAATAGCAACAAAAAAATCATCAAAAATAAAAAGAAAATTGGCTTTTGGAGAGATACATAACTCTTGTTTGAGAATTTAGAACAGAAAGAAAGCGGTACAAGAAGTAGTAGAAATGGGAAAAGGAGCAAATGAGAGGGAGCTATGGGTGAAGCGAGAAGGAAGAAAAAATGCCTGGTGTGGTTAAACTACAGATTTTTGTTGAATCACTATCATGAAAAATACGAATATTAGCCCTGTTTTGTTTTGACATGTCAAATTTGGTTGAAGCAATTAACATTTAAAGGAGGTATTTCAAAGAAAAAATTTTACTGGTGATTCATAGAAATTATTATATATATTACAGGAACACTTCGTTCTTTATAATTGTAGGCACAAATTTCTGTATGAGTGCTCAATCACTTTCTAGATAAAAGGACCATAGTTCTTATCAAACTCTAAAAGGTTATGAAACTCTAAAATTAGAATAACTTCACTATGGCTTAGAATAAATTGATATTTTTATTTTATTTTATTTTTGGGGTCACACCCGGCAGCACTCAGGGGTTATTCCTGGCCCTACACTCAGAAATCACTCCTGGCAGGCTTGGGCAACCATATGAGATGCCAAAGATTGAACCCGGGTTGGCCACATGCAAGGCAAACATCCTACCCACTGTGCTATCACTCCAGCTCCGATACTGATATTTATTTATTTATTTTTACTTTTTGGTTTTTGGGTCACACCTGGCACCGCCCAGGGGTTACTCCTGACTCTATGCTCAGAAATTGCCCCTGGCAGGCACAGGGGATCATATGGGATGCCGGGATTCGAACCACTGTCCTTCTGCATGAAAGGCAAATGCCTTACTTCCATGCTATCTCTCCGGCTCCTGATACTGATATTTTTCTATATAATGAGTAGTCATGCTCTGGCAGACTTCTGGAAAAACAGCAGCTGTGTGCAGAAAAAGCAGCTACCATGCCCCAGGTAGGAATCATGGTCTGGCAGAATGTGGGCCTGAGGTAGTGAGTTGTGTTAGGTAGAGAAAAGGAAGGCTGTTCCCACAAGATAGAGGCTGCTCCCACAAGACAGAGCAGTAATCAGTGGTCTTATATTAACAGCTCAGGGTAAGCATTGTCGGTCAGCAGTATTCTTTGACCATGTGTTCCTTCTTTAGTTCTTTACAACCCTGTGCCATTTATCAGTTGAGTAGCTAATGGATAAATGGAGAGAGATAGTGAAGGCTAAAGTAAAGCATTTGCCTTTCATTGGTAATCAGACTGTTCATGTCCCTGCTGCGAAGATTACATAATAAATGATTAAATGACCAGTCATCATGTGAAGTGGGAAATCTGACTACCATTATATTTTGTTTGTTTGGGGCCATACCCAGCTATACTCACAGATTACTTCTGGCTTGGTGCTTGGATTGTGGTGCCAGGGATGAACTTGGGCCTCCTGAATACATAATACGTACTCCAGCCCATTGCTCTCTGGCCCACAGAAATGTGATTGGGGACCAAAAGAAAAAAGAAATGAAGCCAGAGAGATAGCATGGTGGTAGGGCATTTGCCTTGCATGCAGGATGGTGGTTCGAATCCCAGCATCCATATGGTCCCCCATGCCTGCCAGAAGCAATTTCTGAGCATTTAGCCAGGAGTAATCCCTGAGCGCTGCTGGGTGTGACCCAAAAACCAAAAAATAGAAAAGAAATGTAATTGGGGGTTGTTTTTTGTTTGGGGCCGTATCTATAGGTGCTTAACAGGCTGTTCCTGGCTCTGTACACTGGAATGACCCCTGGTAATGACTGTGAGACCATATTGTTGCCTGTAATTTTAATATGATAAGGCACATGCAAGGCCCTTATCTCTTTTGCCTCAGAAATGTGATTGGGGGGTGATTTTGTTTTGGGGTCATACTTGTTGATACCCAATGGTAACTCTTGCCTATTCAGGAATTACTCCTGGCAATGCACAGGGTACCATATGGGATGCTAAAGATTCAATATGGTTAGCTGCATGCAAGACATGCACACTACCCACTGTACTATCTCTCCAGCCCCAGATAATATGATTTTATTTATTTATTTATTTATTTATTTATTTATTTATTTATTTTTGGTTTTTGGGCCACACTCAGTGATGCGCTGGTTACTCTTCGCTATGAGCTCAGAAATCACTCCTGGCTTGGGGGACTATATGGGACGCCTACAACCTGCGTCACAGTTCGGTCCCTAGTCTAGTGCCTAGAAAGAAGGCAACAAGATTAGGAAGAAGCCAGAAGTTTCCATCACAAGTTTTTGTTTCTTACTATTAGGTACATAGACTTTCCTATCATTTCTGTGTCTAGGTACCCTTTTTTTGTTTTGTTTTGTTTTGTTTTTTTGGGTCACATCTGGCAGTGCTCAGGAGTTACTCCTGGCTCTCCACTCAGAAATCACTCCTGGCAGGCTTACGGAACCATATGGGATGTTGGGATTTGAGCCATCGTCCTTCTGCATGTAAGGCAAACGCCTTACCTCCATGCTAGCTCTTCGGCCCCTAGGTACCCATTTTTATGGTTGTACTACAGACAAGGATAGATTTCATTTAAAAGGAGCATGCTGGGGCCGGGCGGTGGCGCTGGAGGTAAGGTGCCTGCGCTAACCTAGGACAGACCGCGGTTCGATCCCCTGGTTCCCCATATGGTCCCCCGTGCCTGCCAGGAGCGACTTCTGAGTGAATAGCCAGGAGTAACCCCTGAGCGTCACCGGGTGTGGTCCAAAGACTAAAAAAAAAAAAAAAAAAAGGAGCATGCTATTGGGTAAAGTTAGGGTAGATTTTAAGCAGTCATATTAATCCTGTGTCTTAGAAATATGTCGTTCTTTTAAGTGTTTTATAAGTAATATACTTGAAAAAAATTGTTTTGTTTTTTTTGGGTCACACCTGGCAGTGCTCCGGGGTTACTCTTGGCTCTATGCTCAGAAATCGCCCCCAGCAGGCTCAGGGGACCATATGGGATGCCAGGATTCGAACCAAGGTCCTTTTGCATGCAAGGCAAATGCCTTACCTCCATGCTATCTCTCCAGCCCCAATATACTTGAAAATTTTTAAAGGGAGTAATGTTGAAAAATCATTAAGTCATGATACTAATGACTTTTACTGAGTTGATAAGGTTAACTTTTGGACTACATTGGATTATTATTTTTTGTTTTTTAGTTTTGTTTTATTTTGTTTTGGAGTCACACCTGGCAGCGCTCAGGGCTTATTCCTGGCTCTATGCTCAGAAATCGCTTCTGGCAGGCTCGGGGGACCATATGGGATGCCGAGACTCAAACCACCATCCTTCTGCATTCAAGGCAAATGCCTTACCTCCATGCTATCTCTCTGGCCCCATACGTTGGATTATTATTGCTTGACATCTAGTGGTGGTGCAGTTGAGCAGCTCTGAGTCACTTGGCATCCTGCAGAAAAGAGATAAGGGGGCTGGAGAGATAGTATGGAGGTAAAGCATTTGCCTTTCATGCAGAAGGTCATTGGTTCAAATCACAGCATCCTATATGGTCTCCTGAGCCAGCCAGGAGTGATTTCTGAGTATAAAGTCAGGAGTAACCCCTGAGCACCACTGGATGTGACCCAAAAGCCAAAAAAAAAAAAAAAAGAAAAGAGATGAGGCCTTTTAAAATCATGTTTTAATTAATAGTGTAAACCCTAACCTTTATTAAGAGTTAACAATGCGGGGCTGGCGCAGTGGTGCTAGAGGTATTGTGTCTGCCTTGCAAGCGTTAGCCAAGGAAAGGTCCTGACCACGGTTCGATCTCCTGGAGTCCCATATGGTCCCCCCAAGCCAGGGGCAATTTCTGAGCTGCTTAGCCAGGAGTAACCCCTGAGCATCAAACGGGTGTGTGCCCGAAAAACCAAAAAAAAAAAAAAAAGAGTTAACAATGCCCACAGAAATATAAAATATTGTAGGTATACTTTGCTTTAGTTTTGGATTTAGTTCAGAGTTATATAATATTCATATTTCTTCCTTATTTAGAAAGAATGCTTGACCTCTGTCATCATTGTCTAGTGGTGTGCCAAAATGTGTTCTTTATATCGTTCTTAGATCCTGGAAGTATTTTTTTTCTTTTTAGGGGTTTCATTACTCCAAAGGTGGGCCAGAAACTGAATTGGTTTCATTTACCCTCAACTTCCAGGGAATGATCTAGTTACATTGCTATTTTTATATTCATAAAATGGAAATTTAGGAGTTTGAAAAATGAAACTTCAAGCTCTAAAAAGATTTTTCCACATGTGCCAGGTTAATAGAAAATAAGAGATCACAGAAAATCCTCAAACACATGCAATTTCTGCTACTTTGTATAACCATTTCTTCGGTCTTACTGTTGAATTCAAAATTATATTTTCTCTAGCCAATCATTAGAAGAAGCATCTTAGCTCTCATAAGATCATTCCTAATTACAGAGTGATACCTTCTGAAAGGATGTAAAGAAAAGCTTACAATGGAAGCTGTCTTATTGAGACAAGAGATCTGAATTTGAATTCCTCACTTTTGCTCGTTAGGTGGAGGAAGAACTTCAGGAGCAAGATTTTTTGGACCGCTGCTTCCAGGAGATGTTGGATGAAGAAGACCAAGAGTGGTTTATTCCTTCACGCGACCTCCCTCAGGCTATGGGACAGCTGCAGCAGCAGTTAAATGGATTGTCAGTCAGTGATGACCATGATTCTGAAGAGATTTTGGTAAGGAATACATGTAGCTCCATGTGTGATAGAGGATTTGAATTATATTCAGCTTTCTGGCTCTACAACTTAGGGAGTCCTCTAAGGTACTACTAGTTTTTTTTGTTTGTTTGTTTTTGGTTTTTAGTTTTTGGGTCACACCCAGCGGCTCCCCACTACTATTTTTTTTACTGTTTTTTTTTTATCATTTAATTAAAAAAATACATTGATGCTGCAGCACATCTCACAAATTATTGTGAAGATATCTCTATAGCATTTCCAAGTTTTATTTTGGTATAATTAGGATTAATACTAGAAATTTGAGGGACCAGAGCAATGGCATAGTGGTAAGGATATTTGCCTTGCATGCAGCTGACCCATGTTCGATCTCCAGCTTGTTCACCAAACCTGTCATGAGTAATTCCTGAGTGCAGAGCCAGGAGTAACCCCTGAGCACTGCCAGGTATAGTCCCAAACAAACAAACAAAGTAAAGAAAAGAAATCTGAACACAGTCCAAAGAAGAACAGGACTTAAAAGTACTTTGCTTCCGGGCCTGGAGAGATAGCACAGCGGCATTTGCCTTGCAAGCAGTCGATCCAGGACCAAAGGTGGTTGGTTCGAATCCCAGTGTCCCATATAGTCCCCTGTGCCTGCCAGGAGCTATTTCTGAGCAGACAGCCACCAACCCTGGTTAGAGTTCTTACTTCCACACATAGTCTCCTTAAACACTGCTAGGGTTACCCCTAAGTATGGAGCTAGAAATAACTCCTTAGCACCTTTGGGTGTGAACTAGAAACAAAACCAAAAGAATTGAGTGTAGAAGACTTTTGTTTGTTTTGTTTTGTTTAGAGGTCATCCCTAGTACTTAGAACTTAATCTTGGCTCTACACTTAGAATTCAATCCTGGCAGTGCTTGGGGGATGATAAAAGGTGCAGGGACTGAACAGCAGCATACAAAGCAAGCACCTTACCTACTGTACTATTATTACTCCTGCTCCACAAGAGGTTTAGTTTTGATTTGTTTGTTTGGTTGGTTTTTGGGCCATACTACTCTTGGCTCTGTGTTCAGAAATTTTTCCTGAGGCCAGAGCCGTGCACAGGCAGTAGTGTGTTTGCCTTACATGTGCTAACCTAGGACGAATTGCAGTTCGATCCCCTTGTGTCCCATATGGTCCCCTAAGCCAGGAGCGATTTCTGAGCGTGGAACCAGGAGTTACCCGAGTGCTGCCGAGTGTGACTCCAAAACCAAAAAAAAAAAAAAAGAAAAAAGAAAAATCGCTCCTGGCAGACTCGGGGGACCATATGGAATGCCAGGATTCGAATCACCGTCCTTCTGCATGCAAGGCAAACGCCCCACCTCCATGCTATCTCTTCGGCTCCATGGGTTTAGTTTTGAATAGACATTTTCTAGGTCAGGGATATGGCTCAGTGGTAGAGTGTTTACCTTACATGGATGAGGCCATGGGCTTAATCCCTGATGTGTTTGCTGCTGTCTTTTCCTTTCATGCTCCCTCAGCTATTTTTAATAGTTCTGAATGTTGCTTTATATTAATAATAATAAAAAATATTCCTGAAGAGGTAGCTCTTTGTTTACACTGAGAAAATAAAATGACTTCTCTGTCTTCTCTGTGAGTAAATATGTCAGGATTCTTTTTTTTTTTTTTGTCCCCAAATATATGTCAGGATTCTAAGTGGTATAGTTCTCATACACCTCTTGTCCTGAATGATTGTCCCTGTAGGTCACCAAGGTTTTAGGTGTCCACAGAAGAGTTAGATATTAAAGAGAGTCCAGAAATATTTGTTTTTATATAAGGATTGTAATAAACCAGACTGATGTGATTGGAATAGTCTGATTTTCATTGAGTTAAGGTACTCACTGAATCAAAAAATTCCTTTTTGGGTTAGACTTGCCAAGCTTCTTTTTTTGAGGGGTGGGGGTGTTGGTTGTTGGGCCATACCTGGTGGTGCTCAGGGTTACTTCTGGCTCTGCTCAGAAATAGCTCTTGGCAGGCTCAGGGGACCATATGGGATGTCAGAGATCGAACCAGTTGGCCGTTTGCAAGGCAAATCTGTGCCCCCTTGCCAAGCTGCTTATGAAAACAGTATGAAGGAAACAGGATTCTAAAGTGGGAAAGAAAAAATAAGTGCTAGTAAGTGCAGCCTAGCAGTATGATTTGAGTTGTAAAGCATTCTACTTTTCTCCCTCTCCTTAGAGCTCTTAGGAAGGTGTCAGTAGTGACAGAAGCAGAGCATAATCTTTAAAGTACAACTTGCTCTGAGATTTATTATCTCTTCATTCTTATTTCAGAACAAGAGTAACCTGAACCCAGATGCCAAGGAATTCATTCCAGGAGTGAAGTACTGAGCTGACAGAGCTTTGAGAAAGACTTGTATGTTCCCACATCTGGGTACAGAACTACACAAAAAGGCGGAGTTGAAGAGGGGGTGGGATGGGCGAGGGGTGCACACTGGTAATGGGAACCGTGGTTTAACTTGACATTGTAACTGGAGGAAGGAACTATGTGCTCAGTCTTACTGTACACCCAGTTTTTGTTCTATGTTTGGAGCAGTTTCCTATTGCTTATCTTTATTTTTTTTAACACTAAAGTCTCCCTTTATTAGGCACCTACTGAATACAGAACTTCTCCATTATACATGAATCCCGTTATCCCCCTCAGTTTACAGAGGAGAGTGTTAAAGCCCAGAGAGGTACAGGAACTGGCCAGAGTTTCTGAACACAATGCAGGGGGACGGGTACAAGAAGGGAAACCCCAGGATTCCAGCCCTGGCCTGAGGAGCCTGCTGATCCACATTTCCTAACCTGGACTCTTCTTTTACCTGTGGGCATTGCCCCTTTCCAGTCACCAGAGGAGGCTATGACCTTTGACCTTTGCTTTTATGAAAATCACTCAGAAGGCATGGGACCGGCTTGCAGGGACACCCAGCAGCCAGTGTTGATGTGTTCAGTTTCCTGCCTAAACATTTTTGGGAAGTCATACTTGTAGGTGATACCCAGGGGGACTGGGCTTAGAGCACTTGACCTACAGCAGGTCTTTGGTGACACAGGGCATGTTGATCAACCTCCCATGCTAGGACCTTGCTTATTGTCAAAGGACTGAAACATGAATCAGGCTGAGAGGATGAATCACTCATGGCTGGGTAACTTTTTACCTTGTTGAGCAAGATAGTGTCTCTGTTGAGTTAAGGAATTGGCAATCCTTGTTTTTTCTTCTGAATTTTTCTGTGTATGTTTTTAAAGTAAGTTGACCAAGAAATCTGGGTGTTTAAGAAATGCCTTGCTCATTCTGCTGTATACTTACCAAGGCCACTTAATACCTGGATAACAACTTATGAGTCTACTTAGACTCAAAAGGAAGAATGACAAGTGAGAGAAGCAGGTTTGCAAGCCAGAGTGTGCAGTTCTGCTCCCTGACCCTTCAGCTTTCCTGCGGTGAATGGGGATTACCAGTAGCTTACTTATCCTTAACTCCTGGCCTGAACCTATTCAAGAAAACAATGGCCTAAAGAGCTGCGTTACAGTAAATCTTTGATGGCTAATTGCAGGTCTAAACTGGTTATTGTCACTTGAGCCATGCAGTCACTGTTAAGTCTCTGTTAGCCCGCCATCAAACTCATCCTTGCAAATTAAAAAAACACTAGAGTTGACATGTTACTTCATCCCTTATGGCAGTGGTCCTCAAATTGTTTTTGAGGACCACATATTGTATTTGTTCCTGTTTTGTTTCTTCACATCAAAATAAGATGTATGCAGTGTGCATAGGAATTTGTTCATAATTTTTATTTTTACTATAGTCTGGCCCTCCAGTGGTCTGAGGAACAGTGAACTGGGCCCCTGTTTAAAAAGTTTGAGGACCCCTGCTTATGGTGTCTAGTCCCCTCTATCCTTCCCACTCCACCCACCCCACTTTGATTTTAGGAAAGATGTCTTACCAAAGGCACGTGAAATGTACACTATGCTGGCTACCATCTTAAGCCTGAAGAAGTCATCCTGGAATTGCCCACTCTTTTTTTTTTTTTTTTGGTTTTTGGGCCACACCCGGTGATGCTCAGGGGTTACTCCTGGCTATGCGCTCAGAAGTTGCCCCTGGCTTGGGGGACCATGTGGGACACCGGGGGATCAAACCGCGGTCCTTCCAAGGCTAGCGCAGGCAAGGCAGCCTTTAGCACCACCACCCGGCCCCAAGGAATTGCCCACTCTTGTTCACTGTGTCTCATTTATGAACACTAAGCCTTTGTGAACACTTAATTCTGGTGTCTTAATTCTTAGAAAGGATTGTACACTTCGGTAAATTATTTTTCAGGACACTAGTAAGCTCCTCAGTTCACAATTTGAGTGGTTTCCCCCCCTGATAGAATTATGCAAGAACTCTATAAACAAAGACCAGACAAGTAGTCCTGTGATTTACCCAGATGTCTGGGACTCACTAGAATAGTTTCAACAGTTGTAGTTGATTGGCATTTGGCCACACCATCTTTGCAAGTTCTTTGGTTCCTCTTAGAGTATTTTCCATTGACTTTCCTGCCTGTCATTTACTAGGGTTCTTTGCTCATAGACATAAAGCACTGAACTGGGCAGTAGGAGCTCCCTCTGTGGGACAGAGATGTACGTTGACAGTCTATTCTCCTTGGACAAGGAATTGCAAAAGCCAGAGAGGAAGGTAGTGACTTCTTTTTTATGTTTTGTGTTTTGGTACACTGGGCTGTGCTCATTGGTCACTCCTGGCTCTGCGCTCGGGGGTCACTTTTGTCTGGGCTTGAGGAACCATATGAGATGCAGGGATCAAACCCAGGTCAGCCACATAGAAGACAAGTTCTTTTTGTTTTGTTTTGGTTTGGTTTTGGTTTTTGGTCACACTCAGTAGTGCTCAGGGGTTACTCCTGGCTGTCTGAAATAGCTCCTGGCAGGCACAGGGGACCATATGGGACACAGGGATTCGAACCAACCACCTTTGGTCCTGGATCAGCTGCTTGCAAGGCAAATGTCGCTGTGCTATCTCTCCGAGCCCGGAAGGCAAGTTTTTTACCCAAGGTACTATTGCTCCAGCCTTCAGGAAGACAGTAGCTTTTTGGTAATTGGTACTGTGTAGTATTCTAGTCCTATCATGAAAGGACCATGGAACTTGACATAAAGCCTGTGTAGATTTAGTATGTAGATGTGGGCATATGGGACAGTGGAAAGAAAGGATTATGGTTAGGGAAACTTTAAAAATCCATCCTTTACTGAGGCCGGAGAGATAGCACAGTGGTAGGGCATTTGCCTTGCACACAGCTAGTCCAGGACAGACGGTAGTTCAAATCCCTATATCCCATATGGTCTCCCATGCCTGCCAGGATGGCTTTCTGAGTGCAGAACCAGGAATAACCCCTGAGCACCACTGGGTTTGACCTAACCCCCTCCCCAATAATCTTTTTCTCAAAAAATATAAAGAATATCGGTTTTCTTATACAATTCCTCATTAAACATTTGAACACCCACAGGCTGTCAGATTTAAAATATGAAACTCATTTTTCCTTCATTTGAGCATAGGATGGTATCATTAGAAAAGTGGCCTACCTTGTGTTAAGTTGCAGCTCCTAGGAGAGTAGCTTGGGGAATTGTATTATCACTTGCATGGTATGCACATTAATTCCCAAAGCCTCTACCTCAAGACAATAGAACTCAACTTTGTTCAGGGAGGGTTACAAATAAAGGAACAGCTTTGAGTGTCATCTAGGTGGTTATATGTAGTGGACTTAAGTCTTGGAAGTAAAGAGATAGATGGCTCTTTCTTCAGGAGCTTCTGTTCCTCCTTGAGCCTCATAAGTTTAGAATTTTGGAACCTGTTAGGATTCCTAAAGGAACCATTTTCTAGATCATTGTCTCCATAGACTATAAAAGGATTCTTGTTTGGCTTCTAGCCTGGAATCCTACAGGTTCCAGATGGAGTCATTTCTTCATTTTGAAGATCTTCTCTGACACAAGAACACAGGTTCAGATGCTGGGTGCAGTCCCAGGGGGGGCCTGTCTACTTGTAGTGTCACTGTACACCTCTATTTGCAATGTGTTTTATAAGGCATATTTGGGCAGGATTAAGAAAGCTTCCTTCCATGGGGCCCGGGAGATAGCATGGAGGTAAGGTGTTTGCCTTTCATGCAAAAGGTCATCGGTTCGAATCCCGGTGCCCCATATGGTCCCCCGTGCCTGCCAGGAGCAATTTCTGAGCATGGAGCCAGGAGTAACCCCTGAGCACTGCCGGGTGTGACCCAAAAACC
>PVKC010036411.1:0-13233 GCA_004027635.1 Crocidura indochinensis
ATAGAGACCCTATCCCTGAAGTTTCCTGGCATAAGACCAACTCTAGGTTCCAGGCAAGCTAGATAGTCCAATCCAATACATTGTAGTGCCAACACACTTTTATTTTTTACACAGTCTCTGTTGTTGGTATCATGTTTCTGTATCAAAGATCCTTGAATCTGCATATGCTGCATTGAAGTCAGGATGTGGAGCATCCTCCAGCCTCACCTCGTAATTAAAGGGCAATGCACGAAGCCCTATCCTGTAAGCAGGTCCTTGTTGTTGTTAGTCTTCTCAGTGTTAAGGGAAGACTCTTCTGAGCAGTTCGATGTCTGAGTAGTGGTAGGGTCTTCCGTGATAGAGGATTGCTTCCTGGTGATGTTATAGAGAACTTGGATGTTTCGTAGATGGCTTCCATGGTTCAGAGGTGAATGGATAATGCCCTTTTTTCTGAGGCCTGTGCCAGGTCATTATGTCAGTGTTCAGGGTATAAGGTCCCTTTACACTACAAGATTTGTGTGTTCCAATCTCTATTAAATAAGATCTTATTTGTATGTATAGCATTTTCCCATTTTAGTGTGCCTATGCAAAAAAGGAACAATGCCATGTGGTGTTATTGGCGAATATGGGGAGCACATGAACAAGTCCAACAAACTCAATGACATGGTTCAATCAAAAGCATTAACTGGGGGACTCTATCACCAGAATTGCTTATAGAACAACTCATAAAGAGAAGGAAAAAAGTGGTTAGAACCATCTCTGTCAAAAGAATATTTAGTAAGATTTACAGATGTCAAAGAAAAAACACATAGAATATTTGAAAGAAATACATGTCCATTGTATGTCTTTTGAAATAGTTCGGGGTTGTTAAACACAATGCATAGTATTGGTCTGTGATTAGGATTGTGAAGGACTGAAGTTAAAAAGAGTAATGTGGGTCAGTGGTGTTTGGGAGGGTAAGAGTAAAGGAGTAAAAAATAAGCTTTATAGGGGAGTGGGAAAGGGCAGAATACAAATAGACATTCTGAATACACAAACAATAACATAAGGATTGGGAATATTTTTAATATATGAACGCCCCCGCGCGGTTTCCACCCCAGAAAGCCTGGAGGCCGGGGGTGAAGAGGGGACAGCTAGGAGCCTATCAAGGCCCCCAGCACACCCAAATTAGAGAGCAGGCCTTCCACATGGGGCTTCCCCAAACCCCATGCTGGGTAGACACAGCCTGCAGCTTAAGAGAGGATAGATAGAGAGCCAGAAGCCAGGATCCGCCCGCCCCACACCCTGTGCCCTTCCCACCCCAGAGCTAGGGGAAGGGCGGGGAAAACTTGGTACCCCATCTAGGAGGGGACACCCCCCACACACACACACCTGGTCTGGCCGCCTGGGCTGAGAGAATCTTCAAGTTCAGCCATGTTACAGGTCTGGAACATTAATCTTTTACTAAGTATCTGCTATTTGGCTAGAAGAGATGAGTTTCTAGATATAGTAGAGTTGAGAAAAAAAAGTAACAAATTTTTCTTTGTGTGATCATATAAAAAGAGAATGGAGAACATGCTTTGTGTGTTAGAGGTCCAGGTTTGATACCCAACACTACATAGTTGAAGTACTACCAGGAGATCAGGAGTAGTCCCTGAACACTGTCAGGTATGCCTTTACCCCAGAGATTGAATAATTAACTGAGAAATATTTAACTAGTGGAAGATTTTGATTGTATATATAATTGTTTGCATAAAATGAATGGGTATAATGACTATGCCAAAGCCTTGTAAAAGCAAAAGAACAAATAAAATTGTAATATACAATATAAGGATCAGCTGGAATTTTAAGAGTTTTATTAATTACTTAATTATAATTTATAGAATTATAATTTAATAATAAGATTATAATTTTGTTTTTATTATTTTATTTAGGTATTTTAGTCTTTATTACTGTTAATAATAAAGCTTCAGGCATGTAATGCCCCACCACAAGTGTCAATATCCTTCCACCAATCTCCATCTCTCTTGAGATGGAGAAATTCAGTTATATTGGCAATAGCAAAGTCTGCTGCCATTGCCATTTATTTTTCCCTTACTATATTTCTTTTTATGTAATTCACCTATGAGAGAAATAATTCTGTATTTGTTTGACCTCTCCTTTTGACCAATTCCATTCAGTATGACACTCTAGTTTCATCCATGTATCAGGAAATTGCATTATAGCTGTGTAATATGCTAATGTATTCATTTTTATCCACTTATTTTTCTTAGGGAATTTGGATTCCTTCCAGATCTTGTCAATTAAGAATAGTGCTACAGTAATACAGGAGTACAACTTTTAAAATTTATTGGTTTTGGACTTGATGTAGAAACCAAGATGTAGAATTTCTGGGTAATACAGAAGCTCAATTCTCAATTTTGACAAATTTTCATATTGTTTTTCTTAGAGGCTGAACCAGCTGATACTGGATAACAATAATGAATGAAGTCCCTTTTTCCACTACATCCTCATCAGCACTGGTTGTTTCACTCTTATTCATATTTACCAAACTAGCTAGTGTAAAGTGATTTCTTATTGCTATTTTAATTTTTCTTTTTTAAAATAAGAATCTTTATTTAAACACCATGATTATAAGCATGTTTGTAGTTGGGTTTTAGTTATTAAAAATGAGGAGAAGAAATGAATAGATTAGAAAGGGAATTCCCTTGGCCTAAGAGATACAGGGTTTCTCTGCCCTTGAAGCTTACTGTCATGGGAATAACTATAGGCTCTGTATATGTTCTTTTTCTCTTCCATAGGTCCTTTTTGATGTCTGGTACCTTTCTGCTCAGTCGTAGATGATAAAATCAGGTCTCTGTAACTAGATATCTCTTTTTTTTTTGCACAGGCCATAGGATGGAGGCTAGAGTGAAGTCTTTCTTTATGTTTCTAGAATTTCTGTTCCAACACTGTAATTTTAATGAATCTTAGTTTTTGTACCGTTCCTAGTACGAAGCCTAGGATAGAGTCTACCATGTTTCTAGAAGTTCTACTTAGTTGCAGTCGTCTCAGTCAGACCTCCAGGATTAGAGATCTTGATTGTTATACAGGTCATAGGCCAAAACCTAGACTTGGGTCATTTTTTTGCTCCCAGAATAAGTCTGCCTAGTCATGGTTGTCACAGTCAGTCTTCTGTAGTTAGCGATTTTGGCTTTGGCACAGATCAAAGGATGATGAATCTTCTGATTTTATCTTATTGTTAGGTAGTGAGGTAAGACAGTCTGCTCTTAGATCTAGTTGTTGACATTTCCTCATTGTCATGATGTCATATCAAAACTGGCGCATATTGATGTCCAGGCAGTATTAAGAATGTCCCAGAGGGAGTCTGCTTCCTGGAGCTGTTGCAGAGAACCGTGTCAGATCTATGTCTGAGATATAGGGTTCGAGATTGGATGGTTGTTGCCTCACCCCCTGGCTATAGATAATTACCTGAGCCCTGCCCATATCTGAGCGAGGCTTTGGGGACCGGTTGCTTTCTAATGACATGGAGTCTAAGTTAGGACTACATGATATATGTTCAAGTTGGGAGGGGCCCCTGTATTGTAAAATGTATGAGTTCTTATCCTTAGTAGATAAGAGCTTGTTTCTATATGTTAAATTTCCCCTTTTTTAGTATGCCTTTGGAAAAAGAAATGGTGCTATATTATATTGCTGGTGCATTTGGGGGTGAGAGTGTCAGGATCCATCATATCTGTGCCTTGGTTTTGACCTGAGCTTTTATCCCAGGCAAGACTTTTTCTTGTAGGTTTTTGTACCAAGCAGAACCAAAACAGGTGAAGTTAAGGAAAAGAAGAAAACAAAATATGAAATATATATATATATTATATATATAGACTCACATATATAAAGAAAAAGATAAATAAAATTGAGTTTAAGAAAGTAATTAAGGGAACAAAGTGATGCAGGAGACTGCCTTACATTTGGGGATAAACAGACTAAAAGGTAATATTATAAAGGTCTTCAACTTATAAAGGAAATATAGGTTTCCTCATTGACTTTTGATATATTTTTGTGAGATGTGGAATGCAGGGCACATTTTCATCACACACCCTGATCTTGTTGAGTTTGAGAAATGATTTGTGGCTGAAAAGTCTTGGTAGAGTTCTTGCACTGGGGGTCCCTCTGAAGCTGAATCTGGTATCAAGCAACAGTCCATACTTGGGGCGGGGTGAGAAGGAGGACCACAGAGCATGAGTCAGCAGGCGTGTTGGTTGTGGTTTCTTGCTGAGGGACAAGATGTGGGGCTGAATTGGTGTCCCTTTGTTTGGGAGCTGAGTGATGGCTTATTGGGGCAGAAGGTCGATCTTGATACCTAATGGGCTAAGAACTAAGGGTAAAGAGTGTTAATAAAACAGGATATCAAATTGGGGTTTGGGGTGAAGGGATAGTAGGATTTCTGTAGTGGGGAGGAGAGCTAGTATATAGAAGGAGTTATATACACTATAGACCTGATTTGTTTACAATTTAGGTTTGGATCTTATAGAGGAGTCTCTCTCTATGTACTCATGCCCTCATAAAGACAAACATTAGTGATTTATTCTTAAGGTGTTGTTAGAGGTCTGACCCTAATAGAATGGGTCTGAGTTCTTAAAGACTGGTTGAATTAAGATAAGTAATTAGCTTAGGTAAAGCTTAGGAAAGAGAGGAAGGGAGAACAAAAGATAAAAGAGATGAGAACAACAAAAAAAGGAGATGAGAACAGAAAATAGGTAAATATACTAAAATTAAATTTGAAAAATGTAAATCAAATTAAAGAGATTGGGTTGGTCGGTCGAAGTTGGGAGGTTGTTCCGTTTTCTAGGCACTTCATCAGTGATGAAGTTGGGCCTTGATAAATGAAAATTTCAGGGTTAGATAAAGGCTGGAGCAGTTTAGAAAAACCATAGGTTTAATGCCTCGAGTACTAAACAATGTGGTAATGAGGCCTACCTATGTAGGTGGCTACCCTGTCCACTGCATCTTATGTATCAAAGGAAAGCATATATCTGTTTTTGGTATAGTTATACTTTCTACTATTAGTAATATTTTTGAATTTTTATAGACACCTGGATATCACCAAAATAGATTTTTATGTCATAGGATAAAATAATCTCATATGGCCCACTAATATTGATCCTGAACTTGTATAGCATGAGAGTAAGTTCTTCCTTATACTTTGCAGTCTTAGTGTGTGATTCATTCTTCCTAGTCTGAGGTCCTAATAGAAAACTAAAAACTATTTTATTTTTTGGTTTTTGGTTTTTGAGCCACACATGGTGACACTCAGAGTTACTCCTGGCTATGCACTCAGAAATCACTCCTGGCTTGGGGGACCATATGGGACACTGGAGATCGAGCCAAGGTGTGACCTGGATCAATCACATGCAAGGCAAATGCCCTACCTCTGCTATTGCTTCAGCCCCTAAAACAAAATTTTGTTTGATTGTTCCACTGACTTGTCTACTATGAGTATCACTATAATTAATAAGCACTGCAGCTTTTTACAAATTACTATTTTTAATCTATTTAGGTATATTCAATAAGTGTAAGTGGCAGATCACATTGTAATTATATTCTTATTTCATAGAGTCTCTATGCAGTCTTCCCAAGAGGCTGCAACTATTAATATTCTTACAAACAGTGAATGAGGGATCTTTTTTCTCTGTGTCCTTGCCAACACTTGCTGTTACTCATCTTGGGAACATCAGGCACTTCAGTAAATATAAGGATTTTTGAGGAATTGCTCAATTACTTCCACAGGCTTTACATGTAGCAATTTCCTCTGTTTTATCAGCAAGAACTGATTCGTTCACCTTTTATCTTCACTGCCATAAGAATTAAAAATTGAAAAAGAAAGTGTATTTTCCATGTCATTTCCCAACCACAAAACCTGCAATGTGTTTACTCTAAATCTCTGAGCTATATTTTTTATAGAAGAAACAATTGACTTGTAGAGACATTTTCTATAGGAACACACTAAAAAACACTACATTGCGAAGATCACAATGGAAAGACAAGGCAGAACTCACAAAGTGAAAAAAGACAGTAGTTCTGAGGATCCAATTAACATCAGTCTTCTATCTAGATTCTCTTTTAGGGACTTAAGAAGGAAAATGTGGAGGATGTCCAAAGAATTCAAATAAATTTACAGCCAACAAGACTCATTATATGAGCGTACAAATTAAAATCTTCATACAGAAATAAAACTAAAAAAATTGGTAAGAGCAATGAAAAGCTAATTGAAAGCCTCATCAATTGATAACAGTTGCTGATAAAAAAAAATGAGCTGTATAACACCTCTAATAACAGAGTTGGAAAAAAGCTTTAAAATAAATGAAAAGACCATGGAAAAATACTTTCAAAATATGCAAACAGAAGATAATAAACCCTTGGGATAAATTTGATAGGAACAACGTAAGAATCATTGGAATTCAAGAAAAAGGAAGATAGCTCCTTTGAAGAAAGTCAAAGACATCATTGCTCAGAAGTTCTCAGGGCAGAAGATTGTATATACACACACATCCAAGAAGCCTGAAGAGTAACATCTAAAAGAAACCCATATAAAAATAATCCAAGGCACATCCTAGTCACAATGATGAAAACCACAGATACAGATAAAATACTGGAAGCAGTAAGATCAAAAAGGGAAATTACATACAAAGAAATGCCTTAACATTTATAGCAGATATAACACAAGCAACCCTCCAGATCTGTAGATAGTGGTGGGACATAGTGAAAAAACTCAATGAAATGACTGCCTCACACAAACACTTCACCAAGTCAGACATTCATTCATATTTGAATGAAAATTACACAGCTTCGTTGAAAAACAACAACTCAGAAACATTATAGTTTCAAAACTAACCTTAAAAAGAATAATTGAAATGTCTAAGACAGAAGAGACTGTACAAACACATAAAACTTCTACAGAAGATGGCATAAAACCCCAATACAATCTTCTCTCTTGACACCAATAGACTAAATGCACTAGTCAAGATATACAGGTTCCAGAGATATAGCACAGCAGCGTTTGCCTTGCAAGCAGCCTATCCAGGACCAAAGGTGATTGGTTCGAATCCCAGTGTCCCATATGGTCCCCCGTGCCTGCCAGGAGCTATTTCTGAGCTCACAGCCAGGAGTAACCCCTGAATACTGCCAGGTGTGGCCCAAAACCAAAAAAAAAAAGATATACAAAGAGTAAAAAATGGATCAGAAAATTGAATCCAATATTTTCCTACCTGCAAGAAATCTATCTGAATATTTAGAGCAAACACAAACTCACAGTCAAAAGTTAGTGGGAAACCCTTCAAATAAACAACTCCAGTAAAATGTTGGGGTGGCCATATTAATATCATAAGACAGAGACTTCAGGCTTATAAAGGTTATAAGAAACACATGATCATTTCTTAATAATCAAGAGATATGTATAACAAGAAGAAATCACACACCTAAATATATGTGCATTCAATGAGGAGCCAGCAAAATACTTACCATATTTTTCACTCTATAAGATGCACCTGACCATAAGACACACATAGTTAGGGGCCCGGGAGATAGTGTGGAGGCAAGGCGTTTGCCTTTCATGCAAAAGGTCATCGGTTTGAATCCCGGTGCCCCATATGGTCCCCCGTGCCTGCCAGGAGCAATTTCTGAGCATGGAGCCAGGAGGAACCCCTGAGCACTGCCGGGTGTGACCCCCCCCCCAAAAAAAAAAGACACACATAGTTTCTAAACAAGGAAAACAAGAGATGATAGGAGATGGCAGCTGGGAAAAACCAGCCTGTAAGGCTGAAGTATATTTACAATATGCTGGCTCACAGCTGGTTAAACACATTTACCTAACTTCTTTTATATCAGAAAATTAAAAAAAACTCTTTTACTACATAGGGTAGACACCTCTTATTGTGCTCACTACCATATTGCACAGTAGTCTTATTTTTTTTTTATTTTTTTTTTTGTCCCCCAACTCACAATACAGACCAGGCAAAGGCCTGTGTTGAGGTGTATATGAGTTGCATTTACTGTACCTCCTCTTTCTATACAGTCAGTGTAAAGAACACAGCCTGTGGTAAAAATTGGGAGGCCTTATCTTTTCTTTTTTTTTTTTTTTGATTTTTTTAATATATATAAAATCCTTCACCAGTGCAACATTCCCATGACCAATTTCCCAAGTGTCCTTATTCCCCACCCCACACCGACCTATAATCTAGACGGGCTTTCTACTTCCCTCATTCAGTCACATTTTGTTATGATAGTTCTCAGTATAATTATTTCTGTGACTGCACTAAACGATCCCTGTGGTGAGCTTCATGTCAGGAGCTGGACCGTCCAGTCCTCCATTATTTTGTCTCTGAAAATCATTACACAAATATTTTTCATTTCTCTCAAAACCCATAGATGAGGGAGGCCATTCTGTGTTTATCTCTCTCCTTCTGACATATTTCACTCAGCACAATAGATTCCATATACATCCATGTATAGGAAAATTTCATGGCTTCATCTCTTCTGATGGCTGCATAATATTCCATTGTGTATATGTACAATAGTTTATTTAACCATTCATCTATTGAGGGGCATCTAGGCCGCTGTAAATAATGCTGAATATTGTAAATAATGCTGCTATGAATATAGGTGTGAGAAAGGGATTTTTGTATTGTGTTTGTGTTCCTAGGATATATCCCTAGGAGTGGGATAGCTGGATAGTATGGGAGCTCAACTTCCAGCTTTTGGAGAAATCTCCATATCGCTTTCCACAAAGGTTGGACCAGTGAATAAGAGTTCCTTTCTCTCCACATCCCTGACAGCACTGCTTGTTCTCATTTTTCCTGATGTGTGCCAATCTCTGTGGCACGAGATGGTACCTCATAGTTGTTTTGATTTGCATCTCCCTAAAGATTAGTGATGTGGAGCATTTTTTCATGTGCCTTTTAGCCATTTGTATTTCTTTTTTGTCAAAGTGTTCACTCCTCTCCCCATTTTTTGATGGGTTTAGATGCTTTTTTCTTGTAAAGTTCTGTCAGTGCCTTGTATATTTTGGATATTAACCCCTTATCTGATGGGTACTGGGTGAATAGTTTCTCCCACTCAGTAGGTAGCTCTTGTATTCTGGGCACTATTTCCTTTCAGGTGCAGAAACTTCTCAGCTTAATATATATATATGTATATATTAATAAGCTTATTAATATATTAATAAGCTTCTCAGCTTAATATATATAAATATATATTGCTCAGTAGTCTAAACGTGAAGATTATCCTTATCCTAAAATGCTCCAGCCACAATCTAATTCTGAAAGCTTCATTTAGCAAAGTTCACTCGTGCCATTGATGAAGTGCCTAGAACTTGGAAAACCTACCCATCCCATGGCACTGGCCCAATTTTTTTAAATGATTTTTTTCTCCACTTCTTGTTCTTTCTTCTCTTTTCTTTTTCTCTCCTAATTTATATTTCAACCATTTACTTATCTTTTCTTAATTCAATTATTTCATAAGTGTTCAGACCCACCCTATGAGGGTAAGGCCTCCAATAACAACTTATAAATAGATCTCTAATGTTTGTCTATAAGTGGGCATAAATTTGTATACAGTGGATTCCTGTATGTCTGCCCAATCTATATCGTAAACAATCCATGTCTATATTGTATATAGACCTTCTTATATGTTATTCCTCCTCCCCCATCAGAACTCCTTCTATCCTCTTGTCCCCCCAATCCTGATCTGTTATTCCCCTATTTAATCCTCTCTACACTCAATTCTTAACTCATTAGGTACCATGACCAACCTCCAGCCCCAATAAGCCACCATCCAGCTCCAAAGCGAAAAGAGACCCTCTCAGTCCCACATCTTGTGTCTCAGCAAGAAGCAGTATTCATCACTCTCAAAGACTCTTTCTGTGTGGCCCTAGTCACACACACCCGTAACTGTGGCCTGTTGCATGCTACCAGATTCAGTTCCAGAAGTACACTCAGCTCAAGGACACTACCTGATCCTTTACAGTGTTGCTGCAAACCATATCTCAAACTCAAGAGGACCACAGTGTGGGATGAAAATGTGCCCTGAATCTTACATGCCCCCTCAAAGAATATCACAAAAGACATTGAGGATATCTATATTTTCTTTGTATGTTTAATACTTCAGTAGTTATACTTCTTAGTGTGTTTATTTCAAAAGGTGAAGGTAGCCTCCTCCATTCCCTCTTTTTTATTATATATTAAAAATAAATAAATTTACATTTAATTTCACTTATTTTGGTTTTGTTTGGTACAATATTTTAGATCAAAACCAGGGCACAGAGATTCTGTCATTCTTATCTCCAAATGCATCAGCAATATAATATGGCACCATTCTCTTTTACATAAATATGGAAAATCTTTTGTATAGAAATAAGCTCTTATCTACTAGGGATAAGTACCTATACATTTTAGAATACAGGGGTACCTATCCACTAACCATTTGTAATGGAGACTCAATTTCGTCTCCATGTGATTGGACAGTGATTGTCCAACCCCAAACCCAGGTCCAACCAGAGATAGAACTGACACAGTTTTCTGCAACAGAACTAGGAATCAAACACCATCCAGAGAGTGCCTAATACAGCTCTGGCACCAACTTGCGCCAGGTTAATATGACACCTTGACAAAGAGGAAACAACAACAACCTGATCTAAGAGCAGGTTACCTACATTACCTAAAGTAAAGATAAAATCAGAAGACACGCCATCGTTTGATCTGTGCAAAATTAAGATCATTAATTACAGAAGACTGACTTTGACAACTGAAATTGAGCAGAACTTTTCCTGAATCCAAAAAGACCCTAGCCTAGGCTTCAGCCAAGGATTTGTGCAAAAACCAAGATCTCTAATTCCAGGGGCTTAACTATGACAAGCTCGACTGACCAGAATTTCTGGAACCATAAAAAAGACTCTTTTCCTAAACTCTGTCCTATTAAAGAAGAATGACTAGAACAACGAGGACTAAGCAGAAATTGAAGAAGGCATAGGAAATATAAATACATTGAATGCTCATGGATTAAAGAATCAATATTATCAAAATGACTATCCTTCCGAAACTACTACATAAATTCAATGCAATCCCTATCCAAAGTCAGATACCATTCTTTAGAACTTAGAATAATTAATTATAAAGTTTGAATGAAACCATAAAAGAACTATGATAACCAAAACCACATTGAAAACACAAGAAACTAGGAGGCATCTCATTACCTAACTTGAAATTCTACCACAATAGCCATACTGGTCAAAACAGCACAGTCTTGGAACAAAGACAAAAGTTCTGAGCAATGGGTCAGAATATAATATTCAGTGGAAAAATCCCCAAATTATGGTCAATTAATATTTAACAAAGGAGCCAATAACTTGAAATAGAATAAAGACAGCATGTTCAACAAATGGTGCTGGAACAATTGGATAACCTCTTATAATAAATTTAAAATTGATTAATATTCAAGCCTTACACAAAAGTCAATTCAAAGTGGACCAAAGACTTTAAGATTAAACCTGAACTCATCAAGTTCATTGAGGAAAATATAGGCAGAACAGTCCAAAACTTAGACCTCAACGGTATCTTCAATCATAAGATGCTAATGGCAAGGGCTATAGAATAAAAGGAGCTACATAAAACTAAAATGTTTCTATATGGCAAAAGGTCAATGGAGAAAATATTTGCATTCAATACATTAGATAAAATGTTATACAAAGGTTATACAAAGTACTCACATATACCCAAAATACCTAAAATCCTCATCAAAAATGGGAAGAAAAAGCAAACAGACATTTCTCTGATGGCCAACACCAGATGGCCAACAGGTATATAAAAATAGTCATGATCATTTATTGTTAGGGAGATGCAAACAAGACAAAACTGTGATATCATCTTACACTGGTGAGGATGGATCGTATGAAAAATATTTGGAACAATTTGTTTTGGTGAAGATGTAGTGAAAAGGAAACTTTCATTCACTGTTGGTGGTAATGTTACTTGGTCTAACAGCTATGGAAAACAGTATTCAGGGTTCTCAGTAAATTAATAATCTGCCAAAAGACCCAGAAATTCCACTCTTGGGATTATCTAGGGTTTCTATTCCCAGGAGAGAAAAACACTGATTCAAACAAATATATGCACACTTTATTTCGTGCAATAGCTAAGAATCAAATTCAACTTAGATGTCCAACAACAGACAATTGATTCCTGAAAAAGTGGTACATATATACAATAGAATACTACATAGCTGTAAGAAATAATACAAAAAAGCAATTTTCTGCAACATGCATGGAACTGGAAGATATTATGATAAATAAAGTAAGCAAGAAGAAAAATGGTAAATACATAATGATATTATGAAGAAATATAATAGTTTAAATGAGGGCTGTCTAGAACATGCTAAGCCCCAGAGAACAGTAAGAAGGAACAATATTGAGTGAACGAGAAGAAACACAAATATGAAAGGGTGGGGAATAAGGGTCAGTTTGTCTCAAGCACATGGTTGGTGTTAAGATAAGACAGGACTGGGGCCAGGCGGTGGCGCTGGAGGTAAGGTGCCTGCCTTCCCGCGCTAGCCTTGGACGGACCGCGGTTCGATCCTCCGTGCCCCATATGGTCCCCCAGGCCAGGGGTGACTTCTGAGCGCATAGCCAGGAGTAACCCCTGAGCGTCACTGGGTGTGGCCCAAAAACCAAAAAAAAAAAAAAAAAAAAAAGATAAGACAGGACTAAATATCCAAGTCAGAGTTAACAACAATGAAATCATGAGACTGAAATTTTAATAAAAATAAGCCTGTTGAGGTGTGAGTAGAGGTGCTGGACCTGTGTGCAGCCCTTCCCAACTACTGGAAGGCGAGCAGGCGGGGTGGGTGAGTGCAGGCAGGGGACCAGTTTGCAGCCTGTTCCAACTGCTGGAGGAAGCGGGGGTGGAGGTGTGAGTGGAGGTGCCGGACCTCTGTGCAGCCGCTCCCAACTGCTGGAAGGCAAGCAGCAGGTGGGTGAGTGCAGGCAGGGGACCTGTTTGCAGTGGCCCCAAGTGCTGGAAGGCAAGCGGGCGGGCCATAATCCAGAGAAGACACCCAAGACACAGGTGACCAAAGCGGGCTAAAATTGGAAGGCACTGCCACATCAATAAATGCAAAGAAATATGGGTAAACTAAAGAGGAACCTAATGTCTGGAGATACAGAGAGAAACCCTAGCAAATTTCCAAGCCCGCCAAAATGCTCAGATCCATTGGAAGAAAATATAAAAGCAACCA
>PVKC010036412.1:0-13240 GCA_004027635.1 Crocidura indochinensis
TGGAGAGAGAAGGAACAATAATATTGTTGTGTTTTTCATAAATTTCTATTAGTAAATTCTATGTAATAATGTATTGTCCAGAGTCCACCCTATAGAATCCCTAAAATTCTACTAACTTCTATATCTGTACACTGTGTATTCCACTAAAAGAATATGAGCCATCAGAATACCCACTTCTTATGAAGTGCTGACATAAGGAGAGGGACCTTGTCATGTATATTGTCATGTATATTGAGCTCTTATACCTTGTCTGACAAAATATTTAATTAATAAAACTTTTTATGATTATGTGCAGTGTATTGAAATTCTAATTCAGTAAGTTCAGATGGAAAGATAATATGTAATAGTCCATGTTTGTCCCCTCCTATACACTTGTCAGTGAAAGCAGAAGAGGATTTTTTATTTTTATGACAAAGGTGGAAAGCAACACAAGTAGTCAGTAGTTGTTTTGTGTCAGACTTCTGAGGAACTCAGGTTAATGGAATGGCTCCATTAAGATCCTTCCCTGCAACTATTTTTTACAAGCTGTGTATATCTTAAATTGAGGAGGACTCCTCAGTTTCCCCTTGCTAACTGCTATGGATCGCTCCATTTTAGTTGTCTCCATTCTACATTTTTGACATTCCTACAAATTTCTGGTCTCTTTCTGAAAAATGGAAGTTTGCACCTTCCCGAGACCAGAAACTCTGCCCAAGACCTTGGGCTCACATAAGACTAAGAGATAATAGTGTGTAGGAGAGATAGCACAGCGGGCATTTGCCTTGCATGCGGCCAACCAGGGAAGGACCTGGTTTCCCATATGGTCCCCCAGCTGCCAGGGACAATTTCTGAGTGCAGAGCCAGGAGTAACCCCTGAGCACCACCCCTGTGCTCCAAGGATGGCATAGGATGCCTTAGATCAAACCCTGATGGTTTCATGCAAAGCAAGTGCCTTACCTATTGTACTGATTCTCTAGCCAATTAATCTTTTGTTTAGGAACACAATTAAGAACTCAAGTGGGTCCTAAATTAATAAGACATCCATCTCTGGGAAACAAATGGAAATCCTCTGATACTTTGATTAGAAACACAAATCCCACTTTTTCTATAAAATCCCTATAAAGTTAACCCATACTTATCCTATATTAAGTTCTCCTCTTCAGTGTATTCTTCAAAATACTGAAGAACCTTTGAACCACGGATGAACAAAAAATGAGTCATCACTGCTCTTGCATCAGTATCACTGAAGATTTTTCTGGTAGTGAGATTTTAAGTCTAATGTATTTTGATAGGTCATTTTTTTAGTATAAAATGCTAAATATATTTTCAGATAAATTCATGAGCCTTCACTTTGCACCATTTCAAAATTTTACAGGATTAGTGAAACTTTCAATTGGGAAACCATATGAGGTGGACTAGGCAATTGGCCACACCAGCTATTTGCCAAGAGCTTTTTGTTGCATGAACATTTTAGGACATGAGGGAAGCTTTTCATTCCAATTAGTATTTAGTAGACTTGATGTTAAATTACAGGATCAGCTGTGATGTTACTAAAACATTACTTATGATACATATAATGCTTTTATATATGCATCTACTTTATTTTATATATTTTATATTATGCACATATTATACCTGTTATAAATTATGTACTCAGGCTTATTTTTGGTATTTTTTTTGGCTGGGGAGATACCTGGCAGTACTCCTGTTCTATACTCAAGAATCACTCTGGAAGATGCTCAGAGGACCATATCAGATAGCAGGAATTGAACTTAGGTTGGCAGCATGCATGACAAACACCCTATACACTCTGTTATCTTTCAATCCTTTTTATGTACTCTTTTAAATCTAAAAAGAAAAATACCACCACCTTGCAAGCAAATAGAGATACTAACAACCTGAGAAATTTATATCTTATCATAACTAAAATCTCACTGAAGAGATATTTGACTTTATGCACAAAAATCCATTGGTCTTTTTTTTTAATCCACATACTGCTCATGCTCCAAATCATATTTCAATCCAAACATATTCCAATCAGGTGATTTTAGCAATGCTCTCTCAATTTGTCCCTAACACAGAAAATAAGCTGCCTTTTTTCTGGGAATTATCAAAAAGCCTAATCAAGTGAGAACACTGAGGAAGAGCCTGAGAGATTTGGTAATGTACTTACTGGCTGAAAAAGCCCTGGGGACAATAGTCTCTCTTCTCAGAACCCTTTTGGGGAGAGATGCTGTGAAGCACCAGGGTCCAGATTACAGCAGCTCCTGGACTCCCATGTGATTCCTCTCAATTTCTTTAAAGTAGCAACAAGTAAAAAAATATTTTCCAAGGACTGTTTAGGCTTTAAAAATTTTATCTGTAGAAACTAATTTATAGCTTCAGTTTAGTTTGCTCCATGTTAAATTTCAGTTATGTTTTATTCAATTAATTTTAGTTATTGTTTGCTATGTCTTAAATTTCAGCTAGCCACAATTTGAACCAAACAACTGGGTTTATAAAATATACAAGTTTTGTTCATTAAGAAAAGCTATAATATACAGTCTGTTCATATCTTAAACTTGGCTTTAAGAGAAAGGTTGATGAGGGAACCATTTTATTTAAATGAAGAGGAAATTTCAAGCAATAGTTAGCAGCTGGTAATCCCTAATTTGTGGGCTAATGTTGAAGCAAACTAATAAAATGACCTTGGGGGAAAATCAAAGAAATGCTTCATAGAATTTTGGAGCTAGGGTGACCCTAGAGAGCATCTAGTCCAATGATCTCATCATAAAAATGCAGGAAGAACTGAGGTCAGGGGGAGGAGAAGCAAGATCCCTCCAGACACAAAAATACAATTGTTAGGAACAAAAATCATGTGAATATTATCTTTAGAATCGTTGTGTAGATAAGCAGCAAGAAAATTAAGAACATTTGCTATTTTAATCTTTGGTTCTATCACCCTAATACCATTTTGCCTAGTATGATATGGTACTCTAGCTTCCAGTTTCTGCCTAATTTTGAATACTTTTCTAATTAGTGGCAAATAATAGCATCTCATTAGAAAATGAGAAAAGTTGAGGACTTCACATGTTATTTAGTTAATTTTAAAAAGCAATATATGCAGACGGTACACAATCCAAAAGTTATCAAATGTCTAGGTTTAGAAAATGACCTTCTTCTCACTCCTGGCTCCAGATTTGCAGCTGCCTCTCTGGAGGGGCTTGCTGCCAACAGCCCCTGTAAAGCCTTTCAGAGGATCCTGCCATGGACAGCACATATGCAAATCTGTGCTTCTCGTTTTCTTTCTGTTTTACACAAATGTGAGCCCACTATTCATGGTGACCTTAATTTTATTTGTATTATTTAGCAGCATACCGTGGGGCCAACTAACATTTCTGGGCCTATTGAATTGTTTCTTTCTTTTTAAATGTCTGCAGTCTCTTAATATCTGGGAATACTAGAATTTACTTAATATATTTAGGTCATGTCCTCTCTTCTGATACTTCATTGCATTAATTTCATTTTAAAATGAAGTTTTTATCGCATTTCATTGCAAACAATTAGTGATTGGTATCTGTATATAAATTCACACATGTCAGAATATATCTGCTGTATGGATTCCTAGAAGTGAAATTTGGGAATATTAGGAGAGGTAACTCACATTTGTTGACACTGTCAACTTTCTGTACCATTAACAAGAATGAAGTGATCATTTTCCCACAGTGTGGTCAATATATGTCCTAGTCCTTATCAAGCTTATCTTTTTTTTTTTTTTTTAGGTTAGGAGAAATTGTGATTGGTGAAATTTTTTTATTGTTTTTTGAATTTGAAGACATTTTGAACATCTTACATTTAAAAGTCTTTACAAAACTAATAATCCTGTTTGTTTTGCTTATTTCACTTGGGTCTTTTCTCCTTTCTATATTTAAGGAAATTGTTCAGTTGCATTATCTGGAAATGTATTTTCATTTTACTGATCTTGTTTATATTATTATTATGAAGTTGTTATCAATAAATTGTTGTGATAAAATGTTTCTATTTTTGTGCTAGAATATTTTGTTCTATTTACTATCATTTTCTCCATTAAAGATTGTAATACAAGATATTATAGAATACTTAGAGTGCTTCTAGCATTTACATTATTTGTATTTAGAATTTTGATATATCTAAATTAATCTCATGTTAAATATGCATTAAAATTATGCCTTAGAACCAGAGTGACACAGTGAGTAGAGCATTTGCCTTGCATGCAGCTGGCATTTCATTTGATCCCTGGCATTTCATTTGATCCCCTGAGCACCCAGAATATGGCTTTATTCTTTTCAAATGACAGCTCAGTTGTTCCAATACTAATTATAAAGCAATTTCAGATTATTGCGCTGGTGTAAAATTCTGTCTTGGAGCTGGAATGGTGGTGCAAGTGGTAGGGTATTGGTCTTGTACATGCTAACCCAGGACAGATTGTGGTTGGATTCCCCAATGTCCCATATGGCCCCTCCAAGCCAGGAGCGATTTCTGAGCACATAGCCAAGAGTAACCTCTGAGCGTCACTGGGTTTGGCCCAAAAAGCAAAAATAAATAAATAAATAAATAAATAAAACAAGATAAAATTCTATATTGCATTCTTTTTTTAAATGCATATAATAGTTTGGGTTAGTATCTCTAGAATTATATATAAATATATAAGATTGCTATAGATGTACTGATTTCATGTTTAACTTTAGTGAGAATTCTTTTCCACAGTAAGTCTTATCATCTTTGTGGTGATTTCTTATGTAAATATACAAAAATATTTACATAAAAGATTGTTTTTCATGTTATGAAGTACATGTTTATTTCTATTTCATTAAATACTTTTCTCTAGCTGGAGCAATAGCACAGCAGATAGGGCACGGATCTGACACACAGCCTACCAGAATTCAATCCTCAGCATCCTACTCAAACCCCAAGAAACACCAGGGGTAGTTCCTGAGTGCAGAACACAGAGTAAATCCTGAGCACTGCCAGGTTGTGGCCCTAAAACAACTCAAACATTTTTGTCAAGAAATTGTGATAAATTCTATAATTCTGAAATATTTGACAGTTATCATGTGATGTCTTCTTGTTTGTTTTCAATAAATTCATTTAAGATCATCTATATCCCAGTTAACATGTCAAATATAGCAATAGAGTAACAACAACAACAACAACAACAAAAGAGCTCTATCCTGAACTAGTTTATTTTATTTTGTGGGACATCTCAATAGGGGATAGGGCAGCAGGTAGGGTACTTGCCTTGCATGTGGGCAAACCAGCTTTTATTTCGGGCATCCCGGGAGTCCACCAGGAGTTATTCTTGAGCACAGAACCAGAAGTATACAAAACAAAAACAAAAGTATTTTATTTTGATAAAATAGCATGGCAAATTATATTAATAAATTGTATAATATCATACAATTCATTTTTACAACAATATCATCTTAATTTTGTTGTTTTTTGTTTTTGGGTGACACACAGCAGCGCTCAGGGTTACTTCTGACTCTGTGCTCAGAAATCACTCCTTGCAGGCTCAGGGGACCATCTGGGATGCAGGGATTCGATCCACGTCCTTCCAGTCCAGGCCTGAACTGGATTGGCTGCATGCAAGGCAAATACTCTACCACTGTGCTATCTCTCTGACCCCAACATCTTAATTTTATTTTTTATTAATTATTCATTTTAAACACCATGGATACATGGGTGCTCATAATGTAATTTTTTTCGCACATACAAAGTTAATCATGATTAAGTTTCAGTCAGGCAATGTACAGTACCTTTCACCAGTGCACTTTCCATCACAATGTCCCCAGTTTCTCTCCCCCCCCCCCCCCCCCCCGACTTGGGGCAGAAAATTTCTCTCTCTCTCTCACTCACTCCCCCCCCACTTCCACTTCCTTTTAAACATTGTGGTTTGCAATATTGTTAGTGAGGTGTATCATGCTATCACTTTATCTACTTTCAACTATCATTGTCACAGCAGTCCCTTCTCTGACCTAACTACACTCTTCTGCTATTTGTTGAAGGCTTCTTACCATGGATTAACCTTCCTGCCCTTATCTCTATTGTCTTTAGTATTATTACCATACTATTTTTCTTTATATCTCACAAATGAGTGAGATCATTCTATGTCTATATCTCACCCTCTTACTCATTTTGCTCAACATAATACTATCCACTTACATCCATGTATAAACAAACTTCATGACTTCATTTTTCCAATAGTTAAATAGTATTTCACTATGTTGATGTACTAGTTTTCCTTATGCACTTGTCTGTTCTCGGGTATTTGAGATGTTTCCAGATTCTGGTTATTGTGAATAGTGCAGCAATGAACATAGGGATGCAGAGGTCTTTTGTACAGTTTCTTTTGGGGCTTATAGGTTATATCTCTAGGAGTGGTATAACTATGTCATATGGAAGCTCAATTTCTAGCTTTTTAATGAACATCCATATTGTTTTCCAAAAAGGTTGGACCAGTCGGCATTGGCCCCAGCAGTGAGTCCCTTTCTGCATCTCCTCCAGCACTTGTTGATCTTGTTCTAAGTGATATGTGCCAGTATCTGTATCTCATTGTTGTTTTGATTTGCATCTCTCTGGTGGCTAATTACTAATTAATGGATATTTCCTGTGTCTCTAGGCCATCTGAATTTCTTTTTGAGAAAATGTCTGTTCATTTCTTCTCCCCATTTTTGGATGGGGTTATATTTTTTCTTATTGCTAAGCTCTACCAGTGCCTTTTATATTTTGAAGATTAGTGTTTATTAGATGGGTGCTGGGTAAATAGTTTGTCCTATTACCTAGGTAGTCTTTGTATCATAGTTACTGTTTCTTTTGTGGGGCAGAAATTTCTCAGTTTAATGTAGTCTCATTTGTTTTTCTTTGCTTCCCCTTGCTTGGACAGTGGTGTATCTACCGCAAAGATTCCTTTATCTTGAATTTCATGAAAGTTTTGGCTATATTTTTTTTGATGTATCTTATGGGTTTGAATCTCATATCAAGGTTTTAATCCATTTTGAATTAACTTTTGTGCACTGTTTTAAAGAGAGGTCTGAATTCACAATTTTGCATATAGTTGACCAGTTTTCCCAATAACACTTGTTGAAGAGGTTTTCCATCTATATTTCCTATTTCTTGCCCCTTTATCAAATATTAATTGGTCATATACCTGAGGATCAGTATTAGAATTGTCAAGTTATTCCATTGGAAAGTCTGTTGTTATTCCAATACCAAATGGTTTTAATGACTACTGCTTTATAGTACAGCTTTAAGTTGGGGAAGATAATGTCTTCCATCTTCTTTTTTCTAAGAATTTATTTAGCTATTCATGGAAAGTTGTTATTACATATGAATTTCAAAAATTGTTTTGTCTATCTTTTTTGAAAAATGTAATGGGTATTCTCATAGAGATTGCATTAAAACTGTACAGTGCTTTGGGAAATATTCTCATTTTAATGATGTTAATTTGCCCCATCCATAAGCAGGATATATGTCTCCATTTCTTTGTTTCCACTTTTATTTCTTGAAGCAGTGGTTTGTAGTTTTTTTGTATAGGCCTTTCATCCCTTTAGTTAAGTTGATTCCAAGTACTTGATTTTCTGATGCACAATTGTGAATGGATTGTTTTTTGTATGCCTCCTTTTTCTTCTCTTTCTTTATTTGTATTTAGAAAAGCCATGGATTTCTGTGTGCAAATTTTGTAGCCTGCTACTTTACTATACAAATCTATTGTTTCTATAAGCTATTTGGTAGAGTCTTTGGGATGATCTAAATATAGTATGTCATCTGCAAACAAAGAGAGCTTGGTCTCTTCCTTGCCTATCTGTATTACTTTGATGTCTTTTTCTTTCCTGATTGCTATGTCAAGTACATATACTGTATTTTCCAGCATATAAAACAACCGGCATATAAAACAAACCCCTACTTTTAGACTTCCTCTCTGACTCTGACCAATCTGAGTAGGCTTTACAGTGTAGATTCCAGTGCAGAACATTGTCTCATTTACATACATCAAAAGCCTGCTTGAATTGGCTGAGTGAGGAGGCATCCGAGCAGCCTTGCAGGATTGGTGCAGGTTCGAGTTGGAAAATTCGTTTCGTGGCAATATCCAGACGATTTTCATGTAGTAGCATATCAAAATGTTTTTCGGGATATACTCAGTGTATAAGACGACCCCCAATTTTCGGTTGACTTTTGTCGTTTCAAAATTCGTCTTATACGCCAGAAAATACGGTGTGTGTGTGTGTGTGTGTGTGTGTGTGTGTGTGTGTGTGTGTGTGTGTGTGTGTGAGAGAGAGAGAGAGAGAGAGTGTGTGTATTTGGAAGGGCACATTTGGCTATTATCAGGGCTTACTCTAGCTTTGTGCTCAGGGATCACTTCTGAATGCACATGTCTTGCCAGGAATTAAATTTGGGTCTGCTCAGTACAAGGAAAATTTCTCACCCTATTGCATCTCTATGCCATATATTTAGTGTCATATATTTTCTTCTGAGTCTGCTTCCAAATTTATTAACATAAAACAGAAAAAATTCCATTTAGGTTATTTAAACATTATATAAGCATGATCTTTTGACCCTTATTTATAATTTTGCATAATTATACATCTCTGGGGCCCGGGAGATAGCATGGAGGTAAGGCGTTTGCCTTTCATGCAAAAAGGTCATCAGTTCGAATCCCGGTGCCCCATATGGTCCCCCGTACCTGCCAGGAGCAATTTCTGAGCATGGAGCCAGGAGTAACCCCTGAGCGCTGCCAGGTATGACCCAAAAACCAAAAAAAAAAAAAAAAAAAAAAAAAATTATACATCTCTATTTTGCTTGTTTGGGTGAATTTACAGTTAAGTTTTATTGTTGGAGTGTCAGAACAAGAATAGAAAAGGTAGAGTGTGTGTCTTGCATTCATTGGACACTGGTTTTATTCCTTTCATTACACATGGTTCCCTGAATGAGTGATCCCTGTGAACAGAGCCAAGAGTAAATCCTGAGCTCCATTGAGAATGGTTCAAAGAAAAAAAATTAAAAAGTATTATTTCCTTTATATAATATATCATTTCATTATACATTGGGTCCTTTATTTTTTGTTTCCTCATTCATTAATTTATTTTATTTTGGTACATTATTTTTTTATTTATGTAACTTTTTACTTATTATTTCAATATTTCAAATATATTTGATTTTTATTCATTTTAGTTAAGAATTTTAGACTTTATTGTTTATTAACATATCCTTTAATACTTTTATGCAAAGCATTGTTTTGTTGCCAATACCTCTTATTATATGCTCTAGTATTCTTTTAGCTGATGGTTATGATGTCATAGTGACATGTCTTTATAATATTAGAGTAAATACCATGACATCAAATACTTTTTATTGGATAAATGAATAAGACATATAAGCTTATTTCTATATTGTTAGTTTTTATTTTGGGGACCACATCTTGTTGATGCTCAGGTTTACTCCAGACTGTGTGTTTAGGGATCACTCCTAGAAGTATTTGGGGGAACATCTGAAGTCCTAGGGACCAAACTTATGTCATAGCATGCAAGGCAAGTTCTTTACCTGCTGTATTATCCTTCTGGTCTCAAATTAGCTTATTTGAAATAATTTTCTACTAAAGTAATGAGAGACTGAAATCAGATCAAATTTAATTAAGTTTTAATTTGTAAGTACTAAATTCAATTTGTTGGTTTTCCTTAGTATATGATTCCTAAACCTTTTGAATAAATATTACATTGAAGGATTCATATATCTTCTTCACTAGCCTTATTTAAAATAAAAATAAGTTACTATTATCTTAAATCTCTAATTTTTTTTCAAAAAATTAAGTGATCTGATTATTTTACTATTTATGGAAAAGTATGTGCTATTTACTTTTCATGAGTCTATTTCCATTAAGGAGAATTTACCTAAAACTTAATAAAAAATCTGTCAAAGTTTTGTGTGTATATATATATATATATATATATATATAGTCATTATATATTTCTTAGTACATTTATTGAGAGTAAGCACAGATGAATTTAGATACATTAACTCTTTTTTTTTGTTTGTTTGGGTTTTTTGGGGGGTCACACCTGCAGTGCTCAGAGGTTACTCCTGGCTCTGTGTTCAGAAATCGCTCCTGGCAGGCTCAGGGGACCATATGGGATGCCAGGATTCGAACCACTGTCCTTCTGCATGAAAGGCAAACGCCTTACCTCCATGCTATCTCTCCGGCCCCCACATTAATAATTCTCTTAACTTTGGTTTAAGATAGGCATTGGTATACCATTTAAAGTTTTGGAAACTAGGGCCAGAGAGATAGCTCAAAGGACTGGACCGTAGGCTTTGCTGTGGGAGCCCTGGTTCAATTATTTGCACTGCATGGTTTCCCAAGCACAGCTGGGAGTACTTTTATTAGCCCCCTATTCCCCCAAAAGATCTCATGGAATATAAATCTTAGCTTGCTACTTCTTCCTAGGACAGATTCTAGCTGTGAATCAATCCCAAAATACTCACATTCTTAATACTTTTTTTGAAGATTAAAAAAAATGTGACCAAAAATGGATCAACACATTTTTCTTATCATCTGCTCTGAAAATAACTGTCAGACTGACCGAAATATAAATTTTTCTATAGCATTCACTGAGAACCTACTTTTTGTCGGACCTTTTTCACACCTTTCATGTCTGCTTGTGATGCAGTGAGGTAGAGTAGAAGGCTTTGCAGGATAGAAAACAGCAGGAATCTGAGCTCACTTGAAGAACTCCCTATGTGACTTGAGGATGTCCACTTAGAAGTAAGCAAACCATGCTTTTGGAGAAGGCTCCAAACATTGAAGTAATAATTGAGACCACATTGAAAGAACTATACGAATATGGAGGGGGACTAGAAAATACTGTGAGACATGGCTTGTGATATACACATAGTTGGCTCTTATTTTTATTGTTTTAGATTGTTCTAATACTGTAAATTAGTAAATCTGATGCTGACAGCTATAGGAAGAAAATAGGAGAGACTATGTAGAAGAAAAGAGAAATAGTTTAGAGATTCAACAAACAACTACAATTTGGAATGTACCACACAATTTTATGTTATTTTTCCTTCTTTCTTTATCACCAGGAAGAATTCCATCCAAACTATTCTAATAAAATAAAAGAACATTGCTATGAACTATATAATGAATGTTCCTCCCAAGTCAGAATGAAGAAATCCTGACCTGAGTCTCTTTCGACTTTACAAGGTAAAGTTCTTCTAGAAGTCATTAAAGTTAAATAAATTCCTAATATGGAGCCTGATCTCATAGTAGACACCAGGGATGTTTCTTCCCTAGTGATGACAGAGTGAAAAGGCAACTATTTGCAGGACAGGAAGGGAACAGTTCTATGAGAAAATAAATGATTGTGTTTTAAATCACCCAGTTTATGATATTCTGCTATGACAAACCAAACTGGGTATTGCAAACACATATTTTAGAATAGTTTCCTAAAACTAGTATTCCTCACCAGTCTCTTAGCAGTTAATACTGTAGCAATTAGATACAAGTAAAGGCTATCAATGAAATGAGGTGTCTTCCAAAGCAACCAAGAAAGCTTTTTACAAGATATATAAATGGTCTCATATTAAGGTAGAACTAGAGAATATTATGAACACTTTAATGTGTGAAGATATTGGAGGAAGATAAATTGGAAAACTTGGGGCTAACTATAGAGTTTCTTATGTGAATGGGAATTTACAAAGATGTGATATTTAGGAGGCTTTTTAATCGGTATATGTGAAATCAAGAAAGTCATTACCTCCTACAAACATGTAATTTTTTTTTACTATAGGAAATGAAAGGTCATGTTTAGTAGGCTTAAAATTTAAACATGACAATTATTCATAACAGTTATTCAACCACTCATTCATTGTCCACCAACTACTAATGGAATAATAGTGTAATCAGGTCAGGTTAGGATACCACACTCATGTGATTTTCAATTTCTATCACCATTTTGATTTTTATTTTTGTTTGATTGATTTTGGTTTTTTGAACACACTAGGCAGTACCTAGGTTCAAGAGAGCATCTGATTGCCAAACATTGAGTCTCTGGGTAGACTCAAGAGACCATATGGAGTGCCAGGGATTGAATCTCTGTTGGACATTTGCAAAGCAATCACCCTAACTGCTGTACTGCCACTTCTCTAGTCCTTGAATAAAAAAAATATTATTTTAAGTAATATTCGCATTTAGACTATTATTCAGAATTTACTTTTACTCAGGGCACTTTGACAAACTTTTGCTGGTGACCCATTCCACTACCACTACCACCTCTCAAGAATTTTGATATTACAATGAGGATTCCAATTGTATTTTGCCAGCTTTATCTTTGCCAGCTTTGAAACCTCAGTACATATGTCTCTAATTAGTCAAAATGGAGGGGCCCACATGACGTTTAAATGCAACTTATTATTAGCTTAAACTTTCCATTTACGAATCTGCAGCATTTGCCCCTTGCAGACCAGGTCATCCCACTGTGCCCATTGCTAGGGCAGTAGGACAATGTTTACTGACACAAATACTGCTCTCAGTGAGACCAAGAAGGAAGAACTATGAAAGAAATACCAGTTCATAAAAGTGTAGATCAAAGAAATCTGGCAGTGCCTCGAAAACAGGGGGGAAAAAAAGATTAAAGGCCACTACTAATCATAGCAGTGACATTGCTAAAAATACATTGGTAAATTCATCCTTTTTTCCTGCCCTCAATGTCTTGGTCTGTGGAGCCAGTCCTATGGAGCTTGTGTTGATATGAAAGCTTTCCTCTACAAATCTAAGCTCTTCATAACAGTTTTTTAATACCTAAAAAGCTGAGTTAAATTCTGAAACTTTTTTGTTCAGATATTTTTTAAACTAATATTAAGAAGATTTAAGCTGAAATGTTGCCACTGTCATTCTTTTCTTCCTCATGTGATATCTTGTTTGATCCTTCAACCCCCTGCATCTCTCATTGCGGCATGCTTTGAAATGGATTTTATTTAAATGAATTCGAACGCCAAAGAGTCATTTACTGAGGTTTTCTGAAAATAACCCACAGCCCAACTTCCAAGGAAAATCAATAAAATGCTGAGAGTCATTTTTCTATATACTTTATACTATTTATACTTTATACTATCTACTATCTACTTTATACTATTCTGCTCTACAAACACCTTTGTCTGAATTCGTTCTTTTTTCTCTTCTTTCTTTCTTTCTTTCTTTCTTTCTTTCTTTCTTTCTTTCTTTCTTTCTTTCTTTCTTTCTTTCTTT
>PVKC010036413.1:0-13222 GCA_004027635.1 Crocidura indochinensis
ATCAAGATATACTAAAAATAGTGAACATGCATGCACAAACATAGCCACGGATGCACTCAACTAATTGTTTCAAAATTCAGTAGGCTATGAATAGCTAAATGCACAATGTATTGATAGTGTATAGGCAAAGACACAAGCTGCAGGATTAACAGGTACAAATTATTTTAACAGACATTTGTTTAGGTCTCCCTTTCCCCTTCTTTTATGCGGCCACTACAAAAAATGCTGTTGTGCTAACTGTCCATACACATGTGAGAACATGGCTGCTCCTAAGGTATCTGAATTTTATCCCATATGTAGCCCATTCCTAGACTCAAGATTGAAGGCTTGACTTTGAGGATTATTGCCTGTACTGACTTCATTTAAGGGTTTAATAAGTGATCGGGAAGATGAAGTATGCGGTAAAATCTTCAAGTTCACAGATGACACTAAGCTCCTCTGGGTAATTAAATGTCAGACTGATAAGGATAAACTGCAGAAAAGGTATTTTCCTACTACTGGATAAGAGGTCAGGACATAAAGATGAACCTCCCTTTAGATGTGTGAATGTTGTAGAATAAGGAAAGAAAATTTAAGTTATATTTTTATGACATGACCCTGGCACATTGGAGAGATGTCTGATAAAGGTTTAATAGTCATTACTACTTCTATTCTCTGAAACTTCAACTTGGAGTTTTAATGACAAAAACACTTGCTATAATTCCAGGCACTTCTATATATATATATATATATATATATATATATATATATATATTAATACAAGTGACCCAAGAACAAATAGCATTTCAAACACTTTTATATTTGGAACATGGGTAGTGTCATATGTTATTTCAGTTAATGTTCAAAAAATCTCTTGAGATTGGTTTTATTGCATTTTGCAAATGAAGATATTGAGGATATGTAAGTGACTGGCAATTCTGATTGCTGCATCCTTGGAAGATAAAAGTGAAGATATTTAGTAATGGACATTTAAAATAAATATTGGAGAATCATAGGAGGAAAGTTTTCTATCAGAAATAATCTTTCACAAAGAAGAAATTTTTGATCTGGAAAAATGACTTGAATACATAATGTAATAGCTCTTGAATAAATTTCTAGAATTATATTTCAATTAAAAAATACAGGCTGTTCACTGTATAGGTTTACTTCTAAAATATATTGCTAAGTGAAAGGCTTAAATCATTGAAATATGTTCTCCCTGTTCTAAAGGTAAGAATTCAAACATCTCAGATGGTTCTTTCCAAGCACATAAGTAAAAGTTGTATATAGTCATGCTTCCAGTTACAGATTATCTCACCCTTCTTGATTTAGAGGCTTCTAAGACTCTACCCTTTTTATTGCCTTTCACATTTATTCAAATTTTCTTTTTAAAATAATGTTAGTATAATTTATTATCATACATTAGGTCCTCCTTAATTCTTTGTCTGACTAAGTTGCATTAGCAAATAATCCTTTTCCAAATAAGTCATGTTATATGAAATATGGGGAGATCGGTCTCCATATGTGGGGTGGAACACAACTGGACTCTAGCAAATAAAAGAAACCATACCCAGGCAGTGACACTTTGTGAGAGTATGTTTTTTTGAAACAGGGTAAGACTTGAAGACATTATCTGTCAGTGAGGTGCAAAGCATTTGAAGAAAAGACGTAATGTTCTTTTAAAATTATTATCATTATTATTATTAGTGGTGGAGTTTACCAGGAGATTACTCCTGGCTCTGCACTCAGACATCACTGCTGAAAGGCTCAGGGGACAATATGGGATGCTGGGGATGGAACCCAGGTTGGACTGCATGCAAGGCAAATGCCCTACTTGTGCTATTGCTCTTGCTCCAGTTAAACCAATAATGTTCTTATTGAACATTAGTTGTTCCATAATTAACAAGAATTGATGGCAGGGGGAGTATGTCGCAGAATTCTAGCACTCTAACATTTTAGGAATGTGGGAAGGCATGCAATCTCTGTTTATATAAGTAAATTCCACAAAATTTTGCTTCCCTTTCCTAGCATAACAAATTAATTTCACAAAAGAGGGTGTTCATGCTGCTGCACTAAACCAGCTTTTTTATGCTAGAAAAAGAATAAACTCAAAATATCTTAACATGTGATTTACTGCAACATCAAATAATTTCAGGTGTGCCTTTTGCATACCTGTATTTCATTGCAGTGCTATTTACAATAGCCAGAATATAGAAACAACCCAGATGCCCGACAACAGATGAGTGACTAAAGAAACTGTGGTACGTATACACATTGGAATTCTATGCAACTGTCAGAAAAGATGAAGTCATGAAATTTTCCTATGTATGGTTGGACACCGAAACTAATATGCTGAGAGAAATAAGTCAGAGAGAGAGATAGAGTAGTCTCACTCATTTATGGATTTTAAGAAAAATAAAATATATTATTGTAGTAATACCCGGAGACAATAAAGATGAGGGATGAAATGATTGGATCATGATATGAAGCTTACCACAAAAATGGTAAGTGCAGTTAGAGAAATAACTATATTAAAAACTATTACAACAATTGTTATGAGTAAAAGAAGTACAATACCTGTCTTAAAAACAGGTGGAGAGTGGAGAGGAAAGATATGGGGAGCATTGGTGGTGAGAATGTTGCACAGGTGAAGGGGGCTGTCCTTTTTTGACTGAGGCCCAACTGCAAACATATTTGTAATTTTGAAATTATTTTAAATAAATAATAAAGAAAACATTATTTCAGCTCTTTAAGTATAGAATGAGAACATCAGGTTTAGCTATCTCTTTCATATTATATAAAAATAAAACATTGTCAAGAAGTGTATACCAGAATCTTCAGTATGCAGTTTCTACAGTTAACCTAGAATTCTCCAGAAATTGAAGAAATAATTTACAATTAGTCTGTTCAGGGTGACCTCACGCCCATGTTATAATCTTGTAGGTTTCCGATGTAAGTATCATAATGCTGACCCCCTTTTCAGAGCTTAACAAGTGCAAGTTGATTTGGATGATCCATTAACCCTCCATTCTCAAACTCTGTTTTTCCTTGTCTTTTAAAATAGTTCTAAGGAAAATTTCAAGAGAAATTTATCATCCATTGGCTTCATAACTATTTTCTACTGTTTTTTGTTGGAATTTCTGAAACATAAAGGACAGAAAATGTGTCTTCATAAATTTACAAGTTATCAAACAAGATTTCCTTTGACTACAGGGACTTAAAATCCTTACTGTTGATGCTTATAAATGTAATACATATTTTAACTTTTCTCATATGCAAGAATATTGTAGAGACCAGATTTGGACAGTTATAATATGGCTGTTAAGCAATGCCATTTATGTTCAGTTTCTTTTCTTTTTTTTTTCTTTTTTAGCTTTTGGGTCACACCCGGCAGCGCTCAGGGGTTACTCCTGGCTCTATGCTCAGAAATCGCCCCTGGCAGGCTCAGGGGACCATATAGGATACCAGGATTCGAACCACCGACCTTCTACATGAAAGGCAAATGCCTTACCTCCATGCTATCTCCAGTTCCTATGGTCAGTTTCTTCTCATGGTTTTCTTCATTATAATTAGTGCAAAGTCCTTGGTTTAATCATTTTTGTATTTCATAAATACTCTTTATCTGTATTTCAAACCACAGATATAGAATTAAATGATTCATGCCATTAAGGCAAAATCTCCACTAGACATAATTATTGGATTATAGACATAGAAAGGATAATCTTACAGAAGGTGAGCTGCTTGCCTTGGATGTGATTTTAATGATGCTTGGTCCTAACACTTGTTGAGGACCTTCTAGAAATCATATCTGACCACAGAGCCAAGAACAATCCCTGAGATAAAAACAGTAATGCCTTCTTCATAAATACACAAACACACACAAATAAAAGAAAATAAGAGAAAAGAACAGGAAAGAAGAAAAGAAAAAAAGAAGAAAAGGAAAGAAAATAATTGAAAAGGAAAAAAAGAAAATAAATATTTGGTAGATTTCCCTCTCTGATCACAACAGTGTTACATTGAGCTTTTCTATTTTAGTGAAAATCAGGATATTGAAGTGTGCTTTCTTTTTTCATGTAGTTTCATTACAAAGGAAAAATGAGGCAAAAAATAAGGTTGCTATTCAGATGACCTTAAAATAAGTAAATTATCCTGAAATATTGAATTGGACCCAGTGTGATCATTAAGATCCTTCAAAGTGTAAAAGGGCACCAGAGAAATGGCTGAAGGCCTTGGTCAGTGTGACAGTTTTGAAGACAGAAAACAGCCCATGAGCTCAGGAAAGCAGGAAGCTTTCTGTAAATGCAAAAGTCAAAGAAGTGAAATCTCTAGAATATCCAGGAAGTAATGTATTTATCAATCCTTTGACATTAGCTCAGTGAGATTCATGCCAGACTTTCAGTCTACAGAATCAGAGCATGGTAATTCAGAGTGTGTGGGAATTGATTCCAGTTGCAACAGAAAACTAAAACACCAGACAGTATATATTATCAATTTATTAACTACTTACGACTCTGAGGAGTACTGTTAGCATAGTGCTATGAAAATCTGCTATAGTTATGCCTGATATGGAATGAATTAAAATGTCCAAATGCCTGCATTTAGCCTTGAAAATAATTCAAAATGTAGAATTTTATGCTTACTTATTCAACCTCTACTTGTGTTCACACCATCTTTCATCATATCCAGGTTAAATGATCAGGATCAGAACAAAATTCAATATAAACCAAGATCTTAATGGATTCATTATTTATCATTGAATCAGTTCAGTCAATACCAAAATGATGAAGAGTTAAACATACATTTAAGTTATAAGATCCAGATGCTTAATTGGTAAGTGCTTTGGTATTATTAGCTATTATGATAGGAGACTTGAAAAAAAAAACCCATGCATTACATAAACAGAACAGTTACTGGAATTGAGAGAAGCACAAATATTTAACACTTAATAATGGATACAAAATCAACATAAGCAAGAAATATGCATTTTACAAGGATATTTAAACATATATTTAAATATATAAAATTTAAAAAGCTTAGATAATTTTATTAGACCCAAAAATTATCTTAGAGGAAGTAGTCAGTTAGGATGAGTTTGGAGACCTGGCTATGCTATGTTGTGACATTTATTATTTTATATATCAAAAAAATTAATCCTAATTTTACATGTTGATTCAAGGATTTCTTTAATAAACCAAAAAAAAAAAAAAAGACTGGGGTCAGAGAGATAGCACAGCGTAGGGCATTTGCCTTGCAAGCAGCTGATTCAGGATTGGCCTGGGTTCAATCCCCAGCATCCCATAAGTCCCCCTCCTGAGCCAGGAGCGATTTTGAGTGCATAGCCAGGAGTAACCCCTGAGCATCACCAGGTCTGGCCCCCAAACAAAAACAAAAACAAAAAGATCTTTCCTTATCCTGAGGATGAAGGCCCCTCTTCCTAAGTGTAGTAATTACTGGAATCTCTTTGTCCTTACCCTGAGGATGAAGGCTCCACTTCCTAACTTGTAGTAATGATTGGAATTTCTATCTTTGTGCTGTGCGTTATGCTTTAAAAACTTATCAAACTTGTCTAGACAAGTGTAAATCTCTGCAGTGCCTAGACTTTACTCCTCACTTTACTTTAGCAGGTATTGTATACGCATGGCCTTAACTTCAGTTCTCCATGAAACCACACAGCCAGTCAATTTAGTTTAGATTATGATAAGGAGCCGCAGGGTGTTTACATTGAAATATTGGATACAAAAACAGCATTCACAATATCACCAATTCCCTGTGGCTAGTGAGGTTTTCCTGGTATTTATATCATCTCCCCTAAGCTGTCCATCAACTCCCAACCACTAGACTCCCCAGAGACAAGCCAAGAGACTTCAGCAGCTGAAAGAAGAAATTGACCAAATCACCTAGCAGTTTCAGACAACCTGAAAACAATTGTGGAGACAGTTTAGAGTCCAAAGATTCATAAGCAATTACTCATCATGATACAGGCCACCCCAGCATGCAATATCTTTGTTATTAAGACAATTTTGCTGGTGGTTTCTAACTGACCATATTGTATTGAGAGAATAGAGATAGGAATACAAAGAAGAAGATATGTATTCATCTATCATTTCTTGTCTTATATCAATAAATATTGTGATTTCATTGTTATAACACATACTTTAAAGTAACAGTCATAATTATCATAATTAAAGAACATGTGCCAAGTGTTAATTACCAGGTCAGGGGAGGATGAAATGGTTGTTGAATCCTGAGTGGTCAGAAGCAGTAGGTCATACAGATAGCCAGAGCTTTTTATAAAAATCCAATTGACTTCTTGGGAGGTGAGGTAATCACACTTGTGGTTTCTAAATATTTATTAATCCTTATTTATTTATGAAATAATATTTATGTTTTAAAAATCATGCTTGTTTATAAAACTTTTATAATTTGGGACTACAACTTTGGCCCTCTTGTAAGTACAAGTTATCACATGCTTTTGAAGGTCCTTTTAGGCAATGTAAAAAAAAACGGTAACTGCTTTGTAAGAGAATAGGACATGTAGGAATAGTCTGAGGGAAGTGGAGAGGTGAGGGGGTACATGGGCCTGGAGGTAGAAATAAATAGGTGAATTTGAAAGTACATGTCAGGGCCCGGGAGATAGCATGGAGGTAAGGCGTTTGCCTTTCATGCAAAAGGTCATCGTTTCGAATCCCGGTGCCCCATATGGTCCCCGGTGCCTGCCAGGAGCAATTTCTGAGCATGGAGCCAGGAGTAACTCCTGAGCACTGCCGGGTGTGACCCCCCTCCAAAAAAAAAAAAGAAAGTACATGGGAGCCTTAGGTTGATGGGGCTAAGAGGTACATTATAATGTGTGAGGTAGAAAGTTTAGAATCTGATTAATTTGGGTGATTAATGATATGGGAGAATTATATGCAGGATTTTTGCACAATATCAGTAGTGGACATGGAGTTGAAAATATTTGTCTCAATTAATACATTATTGAATGTAGAATTTGTCTCAAATTGATTATGAGTAGGGCACAGGAGAGCTGAACTAGTAATCCCCATCCCCTAGGTTAGTCAGAAAAGCCTTCTCTTATTGCTATGAGGCTCATGTTTCTTTTTATATGTGTTCTGTGCAAAATTTTATGATTCTCTAATCTTAGAGGTCAGTTAGTCACATAAATAAAAATAAACAATGGCAAAAATAATCATAGAATAAAATACAATGACATAGTGAAATATGACTATAATTAATATATTGTATTTACTTATTAATTAATTAATAATTAATATATTGTATTTTATTTATTCCTTAATTTACTTTTATTGTGTCATGAGTGGAACTAGGGCTTCATATGCAGAATTTATGTTATAATATCAAGTTGGATTTCCAGCAAAATATCTATTTAAATTTTTTTGATGACTATTTTGGTTATTTGAAGATTTTGCTTTCTTGGGATTGGGGCAATAGGTCAGTGGAAGTGTGAACTCCTGAGTTTTATTCCTACCCCTAATTGCCATCCTCATAATCACAATATAACTGCCATGTGTGGTTCCTATATACAAAAATAAAAAAATGTGGTTCCCATAAACCAAAAATAATTCAAAAATACAGTGGAAAAGGCATTGGACACACAACTAAAATAATTGATGCTCATTCTAGAGACTTCATATAGAAAAATTCTGTAAAGAGTTTGAGCTATAAAATGCTCATTTGAATCTTCAATAATTATATTTTTGGTTAAATGTCATGAAATAGCTATCTTAGTTCATCATATAAAACTTTGTACAACTGGGGCCGGGCAGTGGCGCTGGAGATAAGGTGCCTGCGCTAACCTAGGACGGACCGCGGTTCGATCCCCCGGTTCCCCACATGGTCCCCCGTGCCTGCCAGGAGCGACTTCTGAGCGAATAGCCAGGAGTAACTCCTGAGCGTCACCGGGTGTGGCCCAAAAACAAACAAACAAAAAAAAACTTTGTACAACTATAATACCCTGGGAAAGTATAATGGTCCTAACAACTAGCTCTAGTATAGTGTCTCATTCTATGTAGAAATGTGGGGAAAAGAGGGAATGCAATTTCTTATGAAGTGAAATTTAGATGCTTCCTGTACTGGTTTCAGACTCTCAGTGATTTACTTTCCTAGGCTTCTAGAAATTTAAGTTACAGCTCTTTCAAAGTTTCCTTGTTTATTAATCTTTGAACTCTGTCAGTTAAAAATCATCATTTCTCCTTAGAGATTTGTTGTAAATATCAAATGTTATATATAACAATGTTTTGAAATTGTATCTAAGCATGTCATTGCATCTGTATGTTTCTATTGTATGCTTTTCTTTTTCTTTTTTTTGGGGGGGTATACCCATGATGCTAAGGGGTTACTATGCACTCAGAAATTGCTTCTGATTTGGGGATTATATGAGACTCTGGGGGATCGAACCACAGTCCATCCTAGGTCAACTTCGTGCAAGGCAAATGCCCTACTGTAGTGCCACTGGTCAGCCCCTGTTTTACTTTCCTTTTTCACTCAAGGAAAACCACTCTAGGAAGTCAGAAAAAAATGTTTATTAGTTAAAACTACTGCAAAAAAGATTGTTTTATAAAACTTTCAATAGGTTCTAGAGAGGGTAAAATTTTGATCTCTTGAGGAATTCTAACAGATGATAATTGGTCTAGGTACTTCTTGGGCTTACTGATTCATGAGTAGGGAAACCAAATGTTCGGTTATTAAAAACATAATTAATGATGTCTTATTAAGGCTTACATTGTGATGGAAATAACATTGAATCATATTCAATGTTCTCAAACAACCCCATGTATTCTGTGTTCACATTTGAAAACAATGTTCAATTCTAGTACTAAGTTAGGTGTTCTACTGTTCCTGAGACACAATAATGAGGAGGTAACCTGAACCTCAGAACCCCTCACAACCAGCCCTTCCTTCCTTAGCTTTATTTGGACATTTTTCTTTTAACCCCAAAATCTTTCTTCTACTTCACAAATGTACCAAGTGGGCTCTTATTCACCTTCATAAATATAGAGTTTCTAACCACATAAGCCCTGTGTTATAATCAAGCTTTTTGTGATAAGAGTTTTTAAACCATCATGAAAAATGCTTATAATTATAATTGTTATCACATGAACACTCAGTATTCTTAAAGGATTTATGTTATATGATAGAATCTTCCCTTTAAAGGAATTTGTCAGCCAGCACATTTCCATTCTCATGTACAGAAAACGCATTTAAAACCATAAAAACCACAATAAACGAGCTCTTAACTATGCCATCCAATGTAGTAATCAAGCTCCTTTCTTTCTAAAGTATTTAGACTATCTCATTAAGAATACTTTGAGAGGATGTAATGGCATTTTTCCCACATAAGCAAGGAGAGCATTTTACATTTATATCTTTTCTTATCAGACTCTAGAGTGCTTGAGTAGTGTGGTCACTGAGATAATGAGGCTGGTAGGGTTCCTCAACCCTCTTTGACTACCTGTGAATTATAATGGTTACAGAAAAAAAAAAAGGCAAAATTGAGAATGTTTCTACAATGCTAGAGGGATGTGTAGGAGAAAGTAAGAAGATTTACGACCACTGCCCTGGAAGGCTCTGAAGAATAATTTGAGCTCTGGAAGCTTTGTTGCATGGCCCAGGCACATAGACTGTTGACGTTTTTAAGGGAATTAGTCAATGTACCTTTAAGGGAATTAATTAGTCAATGTATCTTTAAGGGGTGATGATAGTCCCTCTCCTGTAATGGCAGATGGATCTGGTAGGTCCCCTTGACACATCCCTTGTGCATGCCTCCTGCAAAGGACATTTGCCCCCTAAGTATAAAAAAGAAAATGTCTGGCAGTTATTGGGAGGCCCAGGATAGAGACTGGAGTAGTGTCTATCAGTCTGCAGGGGCTGGAGATAAAGCCTCCATAAGATTCTGCCTACTCTGAATCTCTGAATCTCTCTCTCTCTCTCTCTCTCTCTCTCTCTCTCTCTCTCCCTCTCTCCCTCTTTCTCATCTAGAAACCTTCTCTGGCTGATGCATTTCTATCTCTCAGAAGCCCAGGGACAGAGGGGCAGCTTCAGATACGTAATTTCTGCCCTTCCCTTTCCTCTCTCTCCCCTGGGTGGGTCACTACATATTGGAATACTTAGGGGTCCCTGATCAGTGCAGCCATGGTTTTCTGCAGTCTTGCAGCATGCAGCTCTACAGCTACTTGCAGCCTTGCAACCTTGCAGCTAACTTCAGTAATCTGCAGCTTACTGAAGAATTCTGCAATGGACCTTTCTTATATATGATCTGAAACATTTATCTGAGTTTAACATATAGGATAATTTGACCAGAAAGATCCATTCCAGACCTCAAGCAGTTTCTTAGTGAGAGTCTGCTCACAATGTGAGTAGCTCCTGGTCTGGCTATATTTTGTGCTGACCTTCAGGTCTGGGTTAACTTGTCTTTCAGATGAGCTTCTGAGCTACAAGATCCAAGACTTCTTGTCTACTGATGTTCTGCAACATCCACCAGACATTTCTTGAGTAGGAGACAACAGGAGCTGTGATGCAGAGGATTTGGTGCAATTGGACTTGTTATTTTGTGATCTTACTTTAACTTTTTAAGTCAACATTTTACTCCATTTTATAATATGAATCTGTTTTATATTGAGAAATTTGTATGACAGAATGGGTAAAATATTGACTTAGTAAAATAAAGCATGTATATATAGTATCCCAGATGATAACAATTATGAAAATATATATTTATAATATATTGACTAGGATGGATATACATGGGCATTAATATATTTATAATTATTTTTAAATTACTAACCATTCTTTCACTATAAGTATATGCAGATAATGCACACACTCATGCTTTTCATGTTTACATAGATTCAACTAGACCATAGATTGAAAATATAGTTTTTAGGGGCTTGAGAGACAGCACAGCTGTTTACATGCCTTGTATGCAGCGAACAAAGGTTCAATTTCCAGCATCCTATATGGTTCCCTGAGCTGACCAAAGTGATTTTTCAAGTACATAGCCAGGAGTAATGCCTGAGCATCCCCCCAAAAAATACAGACTTATACAGACTTTCACTGATATTTTTTTGTTTTGTTTTTTCGGGCCACACCTGCTTGATGCTCAGGGTTACTCCTGGCTAAGCACTCATAAATTGCCCCTGGCTTGTGGGGGAGAACCATATGGGATGCCAGGGGATCGAACCGAGGTCCTTCCTTGGCAGACACCTTTTGTCTAGCGCCACCTCACTGGCCCCATTGATTTTTTTTTTTTACAGTTATACCTTTGTTGATTTAATGTTTGACATATAGTGATCTGAAGCTCTGGTTTTAAACTGTGGTCCATATACCAGTAGATGGAAATTTAATGAAGATCCCCTAACAACCAAATTTCCTTCTAATTATGCAGCAGTAAAATATGCAACATTTTTGACATTAGATTTAAAAGATAAAGTAGATCTATATTTATTTTTGTTTTGTCATAGCAATCCATTGATCTGTAAATATCTCTTCTGTTTTTCCCTAGCCTTGCAGGTGTGAAAAGGTTGCTGAATGCTAATTTGACTTCTATAGAGAAAATATGCCAGTACTACATGTGCCTTTTGATATGAGACTTTAGCTTACACAGATTTCATCTACTCTGGAGGGTCTAGGGCAAACTGGATATAAACACATATATGTAGGGCATGAAAACATAATTGCTCATGAATAATCACAAATTTTATATTGTCCCTTTTAAATTGTGAACCAAATAACTGAACATAGTTACTTTTTTTTAAGCTATTTTATTTTTCTGAACATAGATACTTATCCATTTGTGAATGAAGAGATGGAGTCTCTTTTTGCACTTCCCTTTTCACCCTGGACTTTGCATTCATATACTTCTGTTTAAGCAGTCATGTATAGCTGTGAGATTACCAACTGGGAGAGACTGAGGGAACCTGTCGCCTCTGTGTTTCTCTACTCTTCCGTCTCCTAAAAGTCTCCTGAGAGGGCCAAGAAGGGACCAGCAAAAACTGTCTCCTTGAGGCGCCCAAGCAGAAAGGCCAAGAAAGACTGAGTGATGAAAGCGAGCTACCAGAGGTGCCCCAGCAGAAAGGTAGATCTTTTGTCTGTGAAGACAGGCAGGAGGGGTCTGCCCCTGCTGTGAGATTGCCAACTGGGAGAGACTGAGGAGACCTGTCTCCTCTACCTCTGCATGCTTCTCTACTCTTCTGTCTCCTGAAACTCTCCTGAGAGGGCCAAGAAGGGCCCAGAAAAAAAAGAAAAGAAAAAAGAAAAGAGCTGCCATGTGTACAACAGAGGGTTGAACTAAAAGCGCTCACTTGCCTTGTCTCTCTTTGTCTTTGTACACGGCTCTTATTAACTGCAAGGAGCAATGGCATCATCATAAACCTGAGAGACTATTCATAATTTTTTCTGTTTGTTTGCTTTTTTGCTATCTGAATAATTGGCAAGATAAAAGTCCCACAAAGTGGGTGATGCTGAGAAGCTGCACCATCATTGTATGGCTATCACTGATGTGTGGACAGTTATGCTAGTGTCAGGGTCACAGCAGCAAAAATGTCCTCTCAGCAAACAAACATTTTGAAGAGCATCAAAGCTTCCTTGAAGTGGTGGCAATTTCTTTTGCACCTGAGTTGATTTGGTATGAGTGAGGTTTGCATTTGTTCTAATTTTATAATGAGGAAAATCCCATGAAGTTTTCTTTCTACATAAGCACAGTGAAAAATCCTGTGAATTCCTAGGGATATACCCTAAGAACACAAAAGTTCAATACAAAAACCCCTTCCTCACACCTATATTTATTGCAGCACTATTCACAATAGCCAGGCTCTGGAAACAACTAAGATGCCCTTCAACAGACGAATGGCTAAAGAAACTGTGGTATATATACACAATGGAATATTATGCAGCTGTCAGGAGAGATGAAGTTATGAAATTTTCCTATACATGGATGTACATGGAATCTACCATGCTGAGTGAAATAAGTCAGAGGGAGAGAGAGAGACGTAGAATTGTCTCACTCATCTATGTGTTCTGAGAAAAATGTAAGTCATTTTTGCACCAATCCTCAGAGATAATGGGAGGAGGGCTGGAACTTCCAGCTCACTTCATGAAGCTCACCATAATGAGTGGTGAGTGCAGCTATAGAAATAACTACACAGAGAACTATCTTAATCATATGCACGAATCAGGGAACTGGAAAGACTGTATGGAGTACAGGTGGGGGTGGGTTGGGAGGGAGGGA
>PVKC010036414.1:0-13233 GCA_004027635.1 Crocidura indochinensis
GGGGATCGAACCGCAGTCCGTCCTAGGTTAGCGCAGGCACCTTATCTCCAGCGCCACCGCCCGGCCCCTCCTGTCCATCTTTTAATATTTCCTTCTTTTTATCCTTAACTACATTTCTTCTTATTATTATTCACAATTCCTTCTATTACTTCTGGTAGTGACCATGGGACTCACTTCTTAATAATGCTGCCAACTTCCTCCAAGCTGCCTCTGCGCTACTCCTCTGTCTCCCACGCTCTCTCTACCACTCTCGACCTTCACAGCCTACAAGCCACTGCACAGGTGGTCCTCCCAAATGATTCCTCTGAATCTTGGGAAGTTGTAGTCCCGCTGCGATGTTCAGATCCTCTCACTGCTTGAAGGCTGGACATAGATTCCCATAATTCCCCACCCCCCCCTCCTTCAAATGACTGTCCTTCTGCTAAAAAAATAAATAAAAACAGACAACAGACAACCTAGTGGGCAGGCAGTCTGGATAAATGTTCTCAGTGGGCTGCATGTGGACATAGAATAAGATCTTAATCAGGCAGATCTAAGCCTCCTGAGCTTCCATCATACCAAGGACTAAAAATAAATTCTCTTGGCCATTTCAAAAAGACTTGTCCCTTTTTGGACCCACTTCTTCATATTTTAAAGAATATTTAACTGACTGGATTTAAAAGTGAGCTTTGGAACCTCCAAGATGTTCAAACAGTGGCTAGAGCCCTTCCCAGTACTTGCAATGGAAAATGTGGTATAGTGATAAGGTTAAGGCCAAACTGCACAACTTAGGTTGATCTGGCAGAAGACTGTCTGGGACCTGAATCATATATGACATGTTGATAAGGTAGAGAGAATATGAAAAAATCAGAAAGCAAGCTACACTGCCTTATATCATTCAACACATGTTCAAGAGATAGCATTGGGCGCATGGGAGAGGATTGATGCGAATGCAGAATTCAAGGGTATTTACACTAAGCTCTTCCAGAGTGTCACAGAGTCTTCTACCCAATTCATAGGAAAATTAACATATGCAGTGCAAAGGAAAGTGAGAGAAAAAGAGAGAGACCCAGCAACATCTGATAAGGCAATTGGCCTTTGAAAATGCCAACAAGGACTACCAAAAAGTTTGTGCTCATTCAGGGAGAGAGATGTATGGACTACCTGAAAACATGCTGGGATGTAGATCCCATCTCACATCAGACACATGCAAACCCAGGTTTATGAAAGTTTACTTTTTGGGCCCAGTAGTAGCAAGGGTTGCTAAGAGCACACGCAACAACACTTGGGGAGCTGCCAGGGCCATGCAGTGTCAAGATCAAACTCAGGTCCTTATTGAGCAATCTCCTTGATTCCTAATAGATTTTTAGAATGTCCTTGTCACTGTGCTGCACCTTAACAGGGAATAAAGGACAGGTAGTTCTTGGTTGATGTTATGGAGTTCATAGCCAATACTGCTATATGGCCCAGCAGTTTTCAGGGGTCATTAAGGCCACCAACAATGCTGGGTATCGAACTCAGGGTTTTCTGTATATTAGTCATGTCCCTATTACTGAAGCTACATTCCAGTTTCCAAAAATATTTTTATATGCTAGATAATTCCAGACATAATATTTTGACTCTTCCTTTTTCTAAGTTTTTATGCATAAGTAAATTTGTTTGCCTAAACCTTAATTTCTGCATCTATAACAGACAGATAAAAATTTTTAGTGTTCTGGGGCCAGCGAGGTGGCGCTAGAGGTAAGGTGTCTGCCTTGCAAGCACTAGCCAGGGAAGGACCACAGTTCGATCCCCAGACATCTCATATGGTTCCCCCACGCAAGGGGCAATTTCTGAGCACTTAGCCAGGAGTAACCCCTGAGCATCAAAGGAGTGTGACCCAAAAAACAAACAAACAAAAAAAGTAGTGTTCTGAAGAGGAGCAAATATGATAACATTCTTGTATCTTTGACATAAAATTATAGCTTTAATATTTAAATTAGCTTAATAATTGTAGCTACTATTATTATTACAGGCATAATTTCATTCTTTAAGGGTGAAATTAGAATATGTTCTGAAGAGATGGCATATATTCTTTATAGAGAGTATAGTAGATGGACACTTGCCTTGCATGCAGCCAGGCTGGCTTACATCATGGCACACCAATGTGTCCAGGCAGAGATGATTCCTGAGTACAAAGCCAGGAGAAAGCCCTGAGCATCGCTAAGAAAAAAAGAACATATATTCCTACTTTGACAATAAATATTTGCATTTCTTTCTTATAGGTGTGACTCATATGCAATAATACATTAATTGTATATATGTAACATGATTTTGTTTATATACAGTATATTGCAAAATGTCACCACAATCAATTTAGTTAATTTCTATCAATATTTTTATTCTTACATCTTTTTGTGGTATTGTGACTTCTTGCAAGACAAGATTCTTAACCCCTCACAATCCCTAATAGCTGCTTCACTGTAGTTGTAATTTCCTTATTCAGTATTTTCCTTCTTTCTATTCCAAAGTCATTTTCTTTATTTTTGTTTTTGTTTTTGGGTCACACCCGGCAGCACTCAGGGGTTACTCCAGACTCTACGCTCAGAAATCACTCCTGGCAGGCTCAGGGGATCATATGAGATGCTAGGATTCGAACCACCATTCTTCTGCATGCAAGGAAAAATACCCTGCCTTCATGCTATGTCTCGCCATTCAAAGTTATTTTCTTCTGATATTTCTAATGGTACTTTTTTCTTTTTTATAGTATAATATCCAAATATATATTTCTTTTATTGTTTTTCTTTTAAATATCTTTATTTTAATCAAGAGATCTTCCAAAACAGCAGCACAGGTAACTTTCCCATCTCAAATACACAGTATCCTTTGTAGAATATGTTAACATAATTAGAAAGATCAGGTATCGGTATCCTTCACTGGTAATTTTTTTTCAGGAAAAAAATACAAAGTTAAAAATATTACCCTAAGTTTTGGGGGAGATACCACTGATATTAGTTCACAGATTAACAAGAATGCAGAGACAGTAAGTTCATGATATATAAAAAGAACAGCATTGTGATTTTGAGTCATCTCCATTTTCTAGGTGAAAGAAGAGAGCAAGTTCACAATATTGCTTTGGTGGTTTTTTTTTTGGGGGGGGGGCGGTTTTGCTATAATACTTTGCAGTTGAGAAATAAAAAAGTTTTTCCTTGCTTACTTCATAAAAGTTGTCTTGAGAAAAACAGCCATCCTTCTCAGCAGCTGGTTCCTCTTCTGGGCAAAGACAGACTTCAGCTTGGGTAACTTGTCAAGTCACATTAAACATAACCCTCGAGGCATGCCTGACAGGACATGAGGGAATGTCTCTTCCACTCAGTTATTTCCCTTGATACAACACAGATAACTATGGTTTGTGAAGAGCAGCAACTAAGGGTGACTACCTTGATAATAGGAACCCACTGGAGTTTGCTTTGCCCAAGGTAGAGAGACATGTAGGTTGACGAAATAAAGTTCTGTTCGCTATCCCAAACTTCTGCTCACCAAGTTCAATGATAACTGAATTTTTTAACCAATATAATTTCTTTGTTTTTTTGTTTTTTGTTTTTTGTGTCACACCCGGCATTGCTCAGGGGTTCCTCCTGGCTCCATGCTCAGAAATTGTTCCTGGCAGGCACGGGGGACCATAAGGGGCACAGGGATTCGAACCGATGACCTTTTGCATGAAATGTAAATGCCTTACCTCCATGCTATCTCCCGGGCCCCTAATTTCTTTTTTTATTTAAATTTCACAACCAGTATAATTTCATCCATTAGTTTCCAGACAGAAAATAGCAAATATATGTTAATTTCTCTCTGTATTTTGGAAGGAAAAAAAGAGTTCATCTAATTTCATCTTAAGAGAAATGTAAGTTTCTGGAGGAGATCATACAAGAGTCAGGGTACATGTCTTACTTGTGGCTAACCAGTTTAGAATCCCTAGCACCACATAGTCCCCTGAGACCTTTAAGTATGGCCCTGGACAGATGGCTCAGATAATGACCTAAGATAACATAGGTGACCCTACACACAGAGTCCTTACAGTCTCATATTCTCACATTGAACTCCAGCACAGTTGAGTGTGAATAACTGGGAATGAGCATTGTTTGAAAACCCTCCAACAGAGCAATGATTCAGCAGAGAATAAGTTCTATTTAGGTTAGGAGGAAAACAGGAGAAAATCACTCGCCGACTTTCTTCAGGTCATATAGAAGAGTTAACTAAGCCTTTCTATCTGGAGAACGTTTCATCAATAATAGGATGGTAAATACTGAAAACAACTCTTCAAAGAAGTAGAAGGTGTTTTGGATAGACTTGAAGGCAAAATTACATTTTGTGATTCTTCCATAACTCGGTTGTCTTTTGCTGAAATTTATTGTGCCCTAGAAGCTAAGGAAGAATATCCCTCTGTGGTGCTCTAATCTGGTAGCATGGTAATGCTACCTAAAAGAAGAAAGTACATCTAGAGAAAATAACCAGATCATTTTTTATGACATTGCTAAACTGATCCCAAGAACTCTTTGCTGCTTTGAAGCTGCTATTTTCCTCTCTTGTAGGAAGATGAAGGGTTTTTGAGGCCCAGTATCTTTACTTCCTCTTGTCTTTATCAAGCCATTGCAGTAGCAGTTCCCATAGTGGCAGCTCTGAGAGCCCTCTTTATCTTGGTCTTCCTTTCCCTAATTCTAAAGTTCATTGTGGCCTCCCTTTTTCTTTTAGAAACACCTTTAGGCATAACAGCGCTGGCCATTCTTTAGCTATAATGCAAAACTAAATCATAAGCACCAAAATTTCCATTTGTATATGAGAGTGGTCACAAAAAATAAGAACACCTCTGCTTTAAAAGAGAAAGTTCCTGCATGGTAACTTTAGCTAACAGCACTCTCTTAGAAACTTGAAAGTAACTAGAAATGTAGGTCTTAAATGTTCTCAGAATACATATCAAAAAGGTAATTTTGTGAGGTGATGAATGTATTCACTAACACTATTGGGGTGATTCTTTCACAATCTATCAAATTGTCACAACTTAAGTTTTGTATACCTTAATTTACATGATGCTATGTGTCAATTATATCTTTTTTGTTTTGTTTTGTTTTATATGTTACATCCAGCAGTTCTCAGAAGTTACTCCTGTCTGGCTCTATGCTCAGAAATCGCTCCTGGCAGGCTCGGGGGACCATATGGAATACCGGAATTCAAACCACCAACCTTCTGCATGCAAGGCAAATGCCTTACCTCCATGCTATCTCTCCAGCCCCAATTATATCTATATTTTAAGCTGGAAAAAAATTCCTGTTTTCAGGAATAAAAAATGACAATAGTACAGTTTGTGCTTGACTGGTAGATTATGTGAGATGCTATAATCTGGTATACAATCTTTAACTAAAGTAGTATTCTCATTTTCTACAGAACTTATACATAAAATAGGTTTACATGGCTTACAAGATAATTGGGATCTTCTGTCTCACCTATGACCTTTGAGTTCATCTCTATTTTCCGTAAAACCAAAGAATAATATGAACACCAGGTAGCCCAACTACTTCATATTGACCCAGGAAACATGGCAGCTCAAGAGCCTTTGCAACTCCAATGGTTGCAGGTTCCTTAGAGATCCTGCTTCCAAATTCCTTCAGTCCTGTTGAGCCCTCTCCCCCAGCCACCCATATTAGTTTCCCCTGGCTTTATACAATTACGTCACTTGACTATCTGACCTAGCTATCTCTAGAAGTTTTAAGTGTTTTATAGACATTTTCTGATTCAAGATAGAATACCCCTTGGGAACATAGTTACATTACTGCAACTAAGAGAATTAGGTGAACATAGTCTAAAATTTTTGCTCACAAGTTGATAAAGCTGCTAAGTTGAAGAATTAAATCTCAACCCATTGATGAATGATTTCCTTCTTAAGAAACCAAGATTGTTTTGGGTACCGTTGTCAGGAAAGTTTGCATAAATGTTAGTAAATTGGAAAAAGTACCTTAACCTTTATGATAAAATTCAGCAAGCATGAGATTGTCACAATTAGAATAAGTTGTCTTTTCCAAATTTAGGTGACCTTTTTTAAGTGGAGCAATTAAAGGCTAATTAAACACAAATATGTTAACTTTTCACTCAAGAACAAATTTTAAAATTCAAAAATTATTCCAGTGTCAAGGCTCTGCTTACTATTAGTAAAAAAAAAGTAATTAATAGAGAATTTTTACAATGTTGAATATAGACATTGAAGTATTTGATATATTATCATAAAGAGCAAGATGATTTTAGCGACTATTTTCAGATCTTAAAAATGAATAAAGACTTGAGAAGGAAAGCTGAAATCATTTTTGTATAGTAAAACAATTCACCTGATATATGGGAATATAAAATGTTCAGTACCATATTGTCCTCATTTGTAAGGAAGGATTGGGGTGGAGATCATCATTTGACCCTTTGCATCAACAACGTCAACTTTGGAGCCTCAGGAACAGGATTGGAACACTTGGGAAAAGTCAAAAAGTTCTCTTTTCTGACCTGTGAGAAGCAAATAAAAAAATTTCTTTAGACCTTGTGAGTCCTTATTCGGCTCAATTCCTCACTTGGAAAAGGTTTTTGCTTTCTTAAAAGCAATAACAGTTCTTACTCTTCTATGGGACTTAAAATGTTTACAGAGCCTTTCATAATCTACACTCATTTTGTCTCCACCCAGTCCATTATCTTCATTTTCCAACTGCAGAGCCATCTAAAATTCTCTGAAATTCAGGGTGCAAACACCCTACTAAGCCACGAATGGATGTCATGGTGACAAAATCCAGAATCCCTGTCTCTTAAAGGATGAACCCAGGGATGTCAGGAATAGGCATCATGGTATGGTACTTATGCACATTATCAAGTCTACCATGGAAAAGCTTATAATCTGATTCTAAACTGTTCAATAAAAATTAGTTCTACCCCTGATATAAATTAAAATGAGGCATACTCATTTGGGGGTGGTTGGGCCACATCCAGTGACACTTCAGGGGTTACTCCTGGTTATGTGCTCAGAAATTGCTCTTGACTTGGGGAACATATGTGTCCACTCTAGGTCAGCCACATGCAAGGCAAATGCCCTATCACTGCACCACCACTCTGGCCACAAAATGAGGCATATTTAATAGCTCAAAAACAATGCAGAAAAGATATAAGCACTACTATGTTCACTGCAACACTACTAACAATAGCCAAAATATGGAAACAGCCCAAATGTCCAAAAACAGATGACTACATAGTGAAACTGAGGTACATATACATAATGAAATATTACTCAACTGTAACAAAAGTTAAGTCATGCACTTTGTTGCTATGTGGATGGAACAGTAGGGTATCATGTTGAATTAAATCAGTCAGAGGGAGAGTAACAAACAAAATGGTTTTTCTCATATTTGGTGTATAAAGATACTTCATAGGGGAATATCAAGTGTCCAAATGCAATAGAAATCAAGCACTACTTGAGTGTGGGGAGAACTAAAGAAAGGGAGACACTAAGGACAATGGGTAGTAGAAAAGAGCCTGCAAGAGGCATGCTGGGTACTGTTGAAGGAATGGTGTGGGAATACTATATGCCTGAATTGCAATCACTAATATTTTTTAACTTTGCTATTTACCAAAATTCAATAAAAAATAATGAGGTATAGGGAAAAATGAGGCATATTCAACACATTTTATTTGTGGCAAATGGTTTGGGGTCACACCTAGTGGTATCAAGGCTCTGTTCTACATTCAGTGATCACTCCTGGCAGGGACTGGGAGACATGTTATGGTGCTGGGAATTGAACTCTGATGGGCCAGGTACAAGCCAAGCACCTATCGCTATCATTCAGGCCCATATTAAACACATCCCAGAAAACAAACTAAGTGTAATCAAAAATATGAAGAAAGTAGAGTTTAGATAAATATGCCTCCATTTTGAAACTAAAAGTTCATATTTCTTCCTGTTAAAAATAATTTTTACTAAGCCATATGAGAAACTTCCATTGGATTCAGAAAATTCCCAGTTTGGGGTGGGGGCAGTTACAGTGGCACAATGTATAACCAAGTAGCTATTGAGAAGAACTGGCTCCAACAGATATATTACTGCAGATAACATCATGTCTACCAAAGGTCTCTCAGAAGCATTTTCCAGTTTTGAGTACAAGAGAACAGCTGCCTCTCATTGTATCACTTTATAAAATTTAGAATGTTATAAATTCAGAATATCCTGAAATACTATTACCATCAGAGTTTCACAATAAGAAGGCTCAAGCATTAAGACTGTACAATAATCAAAGTCATCTTAGGGAATGGCTCTAGATCATGAGTCAAAGAGTATTTAAGACCTTTCAGGGGCTTTCCTTTCCCAACCACATCTTCATTAGGTGGGTTTTCTTCATGAACTTCAGCCTGAACAGCATGGAATGACTGTGTCATGGCACAAGGACAGAAAATTTTAGATGTTCTTTGTAAGCTAGATATTTAAAAAATATAATGCTATGTCATTCTTTTTACTAAATTTACTGGGGGTTATTTTTCTTTGGTATTATATAGTCATCTTTCATAAACTAGATACTATCTAATGCATTTCATATAGCTCCTTTAAAATGAATTACTAAATGTTTAAATTTTTCAGTTTTTTTTCCATTTAATTTCTAGTCTATTGAATCATGATAGATATAACTAATACAACTCCCTCCCAAAAAATATTCCTTTGGGGCTCTCAATAAACTTAAAAGAATCACAGTACTAAAAATGTTTGGGATCAACAAGTTAATAAAACTCCAGTAAAAGAGAAAATTAAATCTTAAATTTAGAGGTCTGGGCAATAGCACAGCAGTAGGGCATTTGCCGTGCCAGCAGGAGGACCCTGGTTTGATGCCCCCACATCCCATATGGTTCCCTTAGCCTGCCAGGAGCGATTTCTGAGTGCAGTCAGGAGTAACTCCTGAGCGCTACTGGGTTTGGTCAAACAAACAAACAAACAAAAAGATCATATAATCTAAAGGGAATGAGGAGATCATTTTAAGTGAAGAAAAACAAAATTCATGAAAAAGTTATTTTTAGTAAAATAAGGAGAAAAATAAAGATCCTATCAAGAATCAAAGAATACAGAAAAAAAACTATCAAAGCAGAGTCACTTTCCTTTATAATTTTTTGGAGGGCACACCAACCCAACAGTGTGCAGGGGGCTCTAACTCCCAATTTTGCACTCAGGAGTTACTCCTCAAGGGTTTGGGTAAACATATTGAATGCTGAGGATCCAATCTAGGTAGTCAGCTTACAAGGAAAACATGCTACCCACTGTACTTTCTCCAGTCCCTCCTTTAAATATTTTTATAAAACAGTTTTTGAAACAGCATTTGGGTACATATTCTATATTTGGCTGATAGCAAAAACACTGAACAAGAAGGGACAGATTTTAACAATTAGAATATAATAGATGAAACAAAATTATTTGTTTCTAAAATTTCTCAGTCAATTAACATGATACATAATTGATCTTAATGAAAGTCATAATCTAAATGTCTAATAATTGTGAACGGGATGAATAACATCATACATTCTTATAAAGCCAATTATGTTTTAGAAGAGTGCTTAATGACTTGGAAAACGTTCGCAAATTAAAAAAAATGGATTAGGAAACAATGTTTGGAAAAGCACAATGGACAGAAAGGATGGCCATTATCATCCTAAAAGCACAGGGCAACTGAATAGGAAAAGAGAGTCTTTAAGGCCCTGAAAATAAGTCTGTGCTGGCAACATTGCAGAGCAAGCTTTAAAGACAGAGGAGGGGAATCTGATTTTGCACCAGGTAGAGTAAGGGGAGTTTAACAGTCTTTACATATTTAGTAGCTTTTCAGAAAAACTTATGCATATTTATGAGGTGTTGCAGTAGGCATGCACAGTTGAAGAGACATACATCACCATTACAGAAAACAGCATAGAAATATCAGGAAATGATGTGTTCTTTAATATAGTAAGGAAAAGAGAGACCATGAACTAAGGAGGGTTCCAATGCTCAGTCTTCACTAGCCAGAACTGTCCAGCTTCAGGACTGGGGTTTTTGTCAGTACAAAAATACTAGAAAGGCATTTCTTGTATTCATTCTGAACCTAAAGAGCATGTATCAAGGCTTCTCCTGGGGGGGGGGAAGAATCTTACACCCTCCAAACTATACACTTGAGGTCAATTTTTCACCTCTTTTATTTTTGTTTTTTGGGGCCACATCCAGAAAGTGGTCAGGGATTATCGCTGGCTCTTTGCTCAGGGATCACTGTTGGTGATGCTCAGGGAAACATATGTGGTGTCAGGGTCTAAAACATGGTTAACTGACAAGGCTCTCTGGCCCCTGTTTTCACTTTTTTAAAATATATTTAGACACCTTGATTACAAATATGATTGTAATTGGGGGGTTTCAGTCATATAAAGAGCACCCACCTTCACCAGTGCAACATTTCCATCACCAATGTCCCAAATCTTCCTCCTCCACACCCCCCCCACCTGTATTTGAGGCAGACTTTACTTCTCTCATTCATTCACATTGTTATGATAGTTGCCAATGTAGTTATTTCTCTAACTACACTTATATCTCTTTATGATGAGCTTCATATCATGAACTGGACCTACTAGCCTTCAACTCTTTCATCTCTGAGAATTATTGCAAATATGTCTTTTTTTTCTTAAAACCCATAGATGAGTGAGACTATTCTGTATTTATCTCTCTCCCTCTGACTTATTTCACTCAGCATAATAGATCCCATGTACATCCATATATAGGAAAATTTCATAACTTCATCTTTCCTGATGGTTGCATAATATTCCATTGCGTATATGTACCGCAGTTTCTTTAGTCATTCATCTGTTGAATGGAAGCTTGGTTGTTTCCAGAATCTGGCTATTGTAAATAGCACTGCAATGAATATAGGAATTTTTATATTGTACTTTTGTGTTCCTAGGGTATATCCCTAGGAGTGGTATAACTAGATCATATGGGAGCTCAATTTCCAGTTTTTGGAGGAATCTCCATATCGCTTTCCATAAAGGTTGAACTAGATGGCATTCCCATCAGCAGTGATTAAGATTTCCTTTCTCTCCACATCCTCGCCAGCACTGCTTGTTCTCATTCTTTGTGATGTGTGCCAATCTCTGTGGTGTGAGATGGTCCTCACAGTCCACCTAAGATTTAGGGCTAAAGAAAAGGTGCACAAATTGCTTCTAAATAAACTTTGATTATTGGGCTGGAAAAATAATGCAGTGGGTGAGGCACTTGCCTTGCATGTAATTCATTAGTTAATGATCCCTGACACCACATATAATCACCCACATCCCACCAGAATCTTGATACCTGAGCACAAAACCAAGAGTAGAACCTGTGCACTGCTAAGTGTGGCCCCAATAAACACACACACACAAAATTTTTGATTAGTTAGTTATATTACAAACCAAAATATTAACATTGCTCATTTCTGAATGACAATAATTATAATTTTTTCATTTTATTATTTATCTAAAATTTTCAAGAATAATAACAACAATGATATCTTAACAAATGTGCTTTTGACAAAGCTGCCTAGCGACTTATTTTTTGTTCTTTTTTAATTTGGGACTACACCTACTGGTACTCAGGAGTTTGGGGGTTTCATATTGGTTACCAGAGATCAAACCCAGATTGGCCAACTGCAAGGCAAACACCCTACCTAGAAGCCTTCTATACTTCATTCAAAAAACAAGATGGCCCCAAAGTCAGAGCCATCTCCTCCATAAGAGCCACAGTTCTTGTCCCTTTCTCACATTTTATATAGGCCCAGGAAGTTGTTCTCCTCCATTGCATTACAAGGATTATTCTGTACCACATTTGAATTCTCAGCTCTCAAGTGTAATCACGGAATTAATCCCTTCTTTCCTGCCTTCCCCAGTGTCATAGCTTCTCCAGAGCACTTTCTAATCTTGTTCAGGATATGGGAGAAAAATATTTTTGTTTCTTTTTAATTCTAAAAATGCCAGATATAGAAGGACGCACATTTTATTTAGATTAGACTTAAAAAAATAAAGCTATAGATGAAGACTTACAAAAAATCACTTTTCAGAAGACTCCCTCCACATTCTGTGTCTCTTCAGCTAGTATGTTGGGGGCTCTGGGCAGGACAGCTAGCCATAGGCCCCCTGGGCAGACCACAAAAATATCACTTTTCTTATAAATTTGATGTTAAAAAGTTGACCCTCCTCTTATATATAACCTTTTATCTTTTTTCTGTGTAGCAATATAGACAAAAATAGCAATTATTAAATGACATTTAATAATACATTACATACAGAATAAAGTGTTAATTAAAAATAATATTTTATGCCACTGTAGTATTCACTCTGGTATTGATAGAAGAATAATAGGTCATTCTAAATCATAAATATAGGTTTAAAGGCTAGTAAATATAGACTTAAAAGAGCAAAAAAGCTAAGTTGTCTAACAGTCTTTTAAAATAATGCAAGACTGGGGCCAGGGAAATAGTACAGGGGTTAAGTTACGATGCATTGACTGGCTTAGGTTTAATCCCTGGCACCACATGGTTCCCCACACACTGATGAATATAGCCTAGGGGACACCCAAGCACTGCTAGGTTGATCGTAGTAATCCCTGGTAACTCACGGCCCAAAAATGAACACTTCTTTAGTTCTTCAAGCTGTCCATGAGCATTTCATGAAGACTCCTTCACAGAAAACAACAGCAACAAAAATCTGGGCCAAAGAGGATAGTTGAAATGGTTAGAGTTCATGTTTGATTCCTAATGTCACAGGGCCTCGGGGCCTGATAGGAGCAAGTCCTGAGCACCAACCCAGGAACAGTTCTGATCAATAACCCAGGAACAGTTCTGAGCAATGCAGGATGTGCTTTAGGACACATTCCATGCAAGCGCAGAGCTGCAAGTTCATTCCCCCGTGCCAGACACGCAGGCATCCAACATGATCCTGGTAATTCTGATCTTTAACCCTGAGGTTCTGCTGACTGCTTTGCTTGGGACAGAGGCAATTTCCCATGTGGAAACATCACAGTAGATGTTTGTGGACTTGAGGAAACAATGTAAGGAAACGATGCAGAAGCATCACCTGTCACGAAGAGCAAACCCTGGTGAGCACGTGAGTGAGCACCACAGTGAGTTGTGGAGAAGCACTCTCACTGGAAGGAACATGGCTTAGCCAGAGTGTGACCCCTAGCAGCATGTCTTTGAGCTCCTTGATGAAAAGAGTGCAAACCTGAGT
>PVKC010036415.1:0-13225 GCA_004027635.1 Crocidura indochinensis
CAGACATTTTACCCCTCTCTCTTCTCTTTTTCTCTTTCTCTCCTTTCCTCTCTCTCTCTCTCTCTCTCTCTCTCTCTCTCTCTCTTCCTCCCCTCCATTCCTCTCCTTCCCTTTATACATTGTGGTTTGCAATATGTTACTGAAGGTATATCATGCATATCACTTTACCTCCTTTCACCACCCAGTTCTTGTCCAGAGTGATCATTTTCATCTATCATTGTCATAGTGGTCCTTTCACTGCCTTAACTGTACTCCCCTCTCTTATTGTAAGCTTTCTACCATGGACTGGTCCTCTTGGCCCTTTTCTCTTTTGTCTTGGGAATTATTACCATACTATCTTGTATTTTTGTATCCCAGAAATCATTCTTGGTCTATACCTCTTCCTCTGATCACTTCACTCAGCATATTTTTCATATTCATCCATATATAAGCATATTTCATGATTTTATTTTTCTAACAGCTGCATAGTATTCCATTGTATAGGTGTTAGTTTATTTATTCACCTGTTCTCAGCCCTACTTGCCAACCCCAACCCAGTTTGAACTCCAGTTTGATCCTTATGTATTACCTACACTATATGGTCCCTTGAGAAGAAATCTAAGCAGAGAACCAGGAGTAGCCTCCAAGCCCTGTCATGAGCCCCCAAATATTCAGAAGCAAGTTTTGAAATCTAGCCTAAGTACAATAGGTATAATTTTCCTAGATTCTGCTTTGCATTTATTTTAAAAATCCTTTTTTGTGGGGCACCTGTGAAGGTGTTAAGAACTCAAGGGGGTTCACAGGATGATTTCCTGAAGAGCCTAGACAAACAAGCAAAAAGGATTATATTGACTAAAAGGAAAATAAGGATAGTGTTAGGGAGATAGCTCTGGGGTCATACTTTGAATGCATTGGGCCACAAATTTGGTCTCCGAACCCACCAAGTATATTTTGGAGGACCCCATACATTCACTGAGCATGACCGTATTGATCCTGACCCTTAGCACTTCTGGACCTCTGAGAGGTTGACATCACATAAAAAGTGAGCTGAGTAAAATTTCCTGAAAAGATGCCTAAGAAGTCAGTTCATGCATGTTTACATAGAAAATTGTTTTTTTTTGCCTTTACAATAGATTAATAAACTTCATTGATTATAAATCTTAGGTTTAATGTTATTTCCTCAGAACACTTAGCATCTTTTGATTTCTATAGAAATTTTGTATTGAATCTTCTCTCTTTTTTTTTCTTTTTCTTTTTTTTGAGCCACATTCATCTGTGCTCAGGGCTTAGTCCTGGCTCTTTGCTTAATGGATCACTTCCAAAAGAGCTGGGGCAAGGTGTCTAAGGACCAGCATGTTTGGTACCAGGGATTAAATCCAGGTCATCTTCATGCATAGCAAGCACTTTGCCTTCTGTTTTATTACTCCAGACCCAATAATTAATCTTATTCTGGTTTCTTTGTAGGTTACTGCCTCTTCATTTTCTCAAAGCTATTTCTTAGAAAACTAAAATTGATGAGGAATATAGTGAAACTACTTTGCATTATAGTAAACTTTGTAAGATTTGTCTTTAAATAAAATAAGTTACTGATAATTGAATTTTAAGTATATAATATTTCAACTCCAATCTCATCGCCAGTATATCAGCTCCTTTCATTAATATTTCATACTTTATCATCCCTACCCCCTCCCTGCCACCTTGAATGGCACATTATAAAGTTTGGTGCTTGCAATTTAGATTTTATGTTTTCAGTGTTATTGAATCTGGATTTATTGGGTTTATAGCTATACCTTTTTCCCATGTCCTCATTCCTTGTTTGCCCATTACTTCCCTATCTCATCATCTTCCTGCCTGCCTTAATTTATTTTGGGGGGGGGGAGGGGCACACCTGTAGATGCTCAGGGGTTACTGCTGGCTATGTGCTCAGAAATCACTTTTGGTTTGCGGACCATATGGGACGCTGGGGGATCAAATTGAGGTCCATCCTAGGTTAGCGCGTGCAAGGCAAATGCGCTACTGCTTGCACCACTACTCTGACCCTAACTGCCATAATTTCTTTCCTCTTAGTCCTCCACCCTAAGCTTTGGATTCTGAATTTAGGCTTCTTCCTCCCCACCACCCCCCTTAATACAGTACATTTCCTCATCCCTTTATTCTATTCCACAGATAAGTGAGATCATCCTGTGTTTTTCTTCTCTTGGTTTCATTCATTGTACCATCCATCTTGTGGTTCCAAACAGCTTGTAGAAAATTACATGATTTCATTATTCCTTGCAGCTACATACTGTTAGGTATAGATACCATATCTTCATAATCTATCCATTTGTGACATATGTGGTATACAATACAATAGTGCATTATAGTAAACTAGCTTTGTAAGATTGTGGTTTCTTGCTGTTTTGAATAAAATAGGCATTTTGTCTAGTGTACATAGTTCTTTCTAATTTTTTTCTTCATTCACTAATGCACAGAGTAGAAATGGAAATGTTTCATATGTGTTTCTTTTTTTTTTTTTTTTTGGTTTTTAGGCCACACCCGGTGGCGCTCAGGGGTTACTCCTGGCTATTCGCTCAGAAGTCGCTCCTGGCAGGCACGGGGGACCATATGAGGAACCGGGGGATCGAACCGCGGTCCGTCCTAGGTTAGCGCAGGCACCTTACTTGCAGCGCCACCGCCTGGCCCCCTCATGTGTTTCTTAAAATTATTTTACATTTTTACTTTAAAGAAAAAAGCATTTGTTATAAGAAGTGTAAGCCCATAGTTCAGTATCACTGAAAAATTTATTTATTTATTTATTTATTTGGTTTTGGGGTCACACCCAGCAGTGCTCAGAGGTTACTCCTGGCTCTACGCTCAGAAACTGCTCGTGGCAGGTTCGGGATTCGAACCACTGTCCTCCATGCAAGGAAAATTCCTTACCTCCATGCTATCTCTCTGGCCCTTAAGCCTATTATTAACAATTGATGTTTATTCCTATAATTTATAGGTAAAATTCATAGTTTCTTAGGTTAGCACAGTGCCACACGTTCATTTTTGATCTAATCAAAATGTCTACATTTCTGTGATTATTTCTCTTTAAATTTGAGCATTTTTTTAGAGCATAAATTATTTTTATAATAAAGTCAAGGGCAAAAATAAGTATTTTAATAGCAAAATTAATCTGTTAAATAATTTGGTTTGTTTTTGTTTTTGGGCCACACCCGGCGGTGCTCAGAGGTTATTCCTGGCTATCTGCTCAGAAATAGCTCCTGGCAGGCAGGGGGGAACCATATGGGACACTGGGATTCGAACCAACCACCTTAGGTCCTGGGTTGGTTGCTTGCAAGGCAAACACTACTGTGCTATCTCTCTGGCCCCCTCTTAAATAATTTGAAATGATTAAAATAACAATTTGGTTCATTGTACTTTATGCTTATCATTTAAAATCAAATGTATAAAATACCCTGTACTCTGTGTTAACATTTGTGTTATAATTTGGGATCCAAATGCAAGTAGCAGTTATTTTGGAACTAAAAGTATTCTGATATCCAAAATAATTAGAACTTACAGTTGGAAACATACATCCTCAGAGACTTTTTGCAATTTATAATTTTGACAGTTTTGCCGAGACTCAGGGAAATTGTAGAGAAAGAATAAATCAGTCATATGATCCATACCAATTTTTATAGCTTAATAATGAGCAAGTAGAAATAGTAAGCAGGGCTACCTTTGAGATTTTTTTAAGCATAAAAAAAGTTAAAACATAAAGGCTTTGAATTATATATTAATCTCCCTAAAGCTCCATGTCTTTCCAACGATAGAATTTAAGAATCAATGCAAGTAGGGGCCCGGGAGATAGCATGGAGGTAAGACATTTGCCTTTCATGCAAAAGGTCATCGGTTCAAATCCCGGTGCCCCATATGGTCCCCCGTGCCTGCCAGGAGCAATTTCTGAGCATGGAGCCAGGAGTAACCCCTGAGCACTGCCAGGTGTGACCCAAAAACCAAAAAAAAAAAAAAATCAATGCAAGTAGATCAGTTGACTGACTTGTTTTAGAGAGCCCATTTTAACTATATAACTTGATTTGGATTCCAGGGTCTCTATTCAGGGTTTCTATCACTGAGCTATATCTCCGTCCCCAAATAAACTATATGGAGCAATAAATGTGGCATTAAACAACAGGCATATATAAGAATATGATTTAGAATCAAATCAGATGTCAACTTAGATTGTATCTATTCCCACAGACAGTGAAATTTACAGTGAATGCTTAAAATGTTAATTCATGGGTGAATGTATTGGATTTCTCAGTTTAGAACTGTAGAGATGTAGTCAAATATCATATAATTCATGTTGTTATGTACACACATGTCAAGTTTGCTTTAAAGGTATTTGGTTCTGGTGCTGAAGAGAAAGCACAGCAGGTAGGGCCTTGCACTTGGCCAAACACTTGACCTCTGCATCCCAAATGGTCCCCAAGTTCCCCAGGAGTGATTCCTAAGCTCAGAGCAAGGAGTAACTCCTGAGTATCATAGGGTATGGCCACAAAACAAAACCTAAAGGTAGTTGGATAAAGAGCACTTTTTCTCTTTAAACTCATATATATTATAAAGATTTGGATTCCAGGGTCTCTTTTTTTTTTTTTTTTTTTTTTTTGTTTTTTGGATCACACCCGGCAGCGCTCAGGGGTCACTCCTGGCTCCATGCTCAGAAACTGCTCCTGGCAGGCACGGGGGACCATATGGGCACCGGGATTCAAACCGTTGACCTTTTGCATGAAAGGCAAATGCCTTACCTCCATGCTATCTCCCGGGTCCCTGAAAAATCTTTAAAAGTAATCTTAATTCTGTTGCATTGGCAGAGTGAAGATAGTCCAAGTCCCAAGAGACAGCGCCTCTCTCATTCAGTCTTTGATTATACAACAGCATCACCAGCTCCCTCACCACCAATGCGACCATGGGAGATGACATCAAATAGGCAGCCCCCTTCAGTTCGACCAAACCAACATCACTTCTCAGGGGAACGATGCAACACACCTGCACGCAACAGAAGAAGGTTGGTTGATTATAATTGATTTCTTAAATTTGCTCCCATCAGTAGATTGATGAGTTTTTTAATTTATGAACAAATTATAGCATACACTTACATACAAAAAAATACTATAATTGAACATTGTTCAGACTCCTGCTCTAAATCTTGAGAATTCATTAAGCTCATGATTAACAAAAAGTTGAAACAGACTGAAGTTTCTTTTCCTAACCCAGTCCATGCTGTTATATGTTAATGCAATTTTCTTGCAGATAAGACAAAATGAGTTAGTGGTAAAATGGACTAGCAATCTGACAATGTGAGAATGCATTTTATAGATTACAACTCTAAAGAAATTAGAGAAATCCTAGAAAATACTACCTGTGTCCACTTCTTTTTGTTTCTTTTGTGTCCTTTAAAGCATATGGAAGCTTAGGTAAGTTTCTTTTTTTTTTTTTTGAACAAAACCAAACTTTTATTTGGTAATCCATTTAAGATCAAATCACATAAATCACCATTTAGAATAAATAGTAAATTCACATTCAGAATAAATAGTAAATCTACTACAAGAATCCCACATTTGGGGTGCCTGGCATTGCTAGGGTATGAATTGTTCTTCTACTTAAGAATTAGGAAACGAGTCTCCAAGTCCAGTCTCCGGCAGCCCCAGAAAAAGACCAAAGAAAGCACTGAGCTAAGTTGGCTTTCCAAAAACTCAGTAACCAGCTAAGTTGGAGACCCGCATGCAGGAGGTGTAAGTTAAGTTTCTTATAGAAAGTATTGAGACTGGGACCAGAAGGTGAGGCTTTTGCCTTGCACATGGCGACCTACGTTTGATCCCTAGCACTCCATACAGTTCCCCGAGCCTGTCATAAGTAATTTTTGAATGCAGAGCCAGGAGTAACCCAAGTGCTGCTGGGTATGGGACTCCCCCTCCCCCAAATTAAAGAAGTATGGAGTCTATGGTGAGTGACAACTATTGGCCCTTTTTTTCTTGGGACTTAGTTCTTGCCTTTGCTTCTGAGAAGAGTACACTGCAGCCTGAGTTTCTTCCTCTTTAGTTTACTTCTAATTAGTTACAATATGTAATAATATACTTATTAGCTATAAGTTATTAATATAGTTATTCTTTCAGGAAAATAATGCATGCTTAGAGTGAGACAACAGTTTGCATGTTTCAGTGTTAATAATCTAAGATATTGATAAGCTCCTGATTTAGGATGGTGCTTTATATATAGACTATGTTTCAGTATTCGTTTGATACAGCCTTAACTTGTATTTGAAAATGGATCCTCTTAATTTTGAATGAATTCATAAGTGCAGTACCATTAACAACCTTTGAAAATGAGACTTCAGAGTGCCATTCTTTTGGCATATGAGCACACATGCAGAATGTAGCCAGCCATTTACAAACCAGGAGGAATGTTTTAGCTAGAAGCCCAGCATGCTTGAACTCTACCTTTCTGTCCAGGTTGATATTTTAAATTACCTAGACCTCAGAAACATTTAAGAAACGAAACTAAATTTAATAAAATAGGATAGGAGTGCCATGCCCACATTCCACAGCCACTGCCATGTAAACCCATTTTCACAAATTCATGATTAATTTTTTGAAAATATGCAAGCTAGGCCCCTAGACACTGGTCTCATAGAAAACTTTGGGGCACACCCCCAAGTCCTCACCCTCATGAAGGCCCCACATCCACACCCACACCCTATAGCCTCAGCCATGCCAATGGCTCAATTTCACTACTTCATGATTAATTTCTGCAGAGACACCATGTACAGCATGTAAAAACTCCATGTTCACTGGTTTTTGGACTGAAAAAGGTCTTCTTGGAGTGAGGGTGACCTACTTCAATCCCCATACTATTAGAAGCCCCAGAACCGCAGCCACCTTCAACAGCTGACTTCATGTAAATTCCTGGGCTCAGTTTTCTAGATCCTGAAGCCACATGACTGCATATGCAGCTGTGCAACAGCTCCAAATTCCACAATGCTGACAGCACACCAGTTTAGATGAGAAAGTAGCATAGAAGCCAGCTAAATCAATGAAAAAAAAAAAAAAAGACTCAATAAACATCTTAGTAAACCCTCAGACAATGACTTCATGACCCCATTATAAAATGTAGCAATTTTTACAGTACTAATTTTCTTTTCTTTTTTTTTGGGGGGGGCCCACACCCAGTGACGCTCAGGGGTTACTCCTGGCTATGCGCTCAGAAGTCGCTCCTGGCTTGGGGGACCATATGGGAAACCGGGGGATTGAACCGCGGTCCGTCCTATGCTAGCGCAGGCAAGGCACAGGCACCTTACCTCCAGCGCCACCGCCCGGCCCCTAATTTTCTTTTAATGAAGTATTTTTATGATTCTGTCAGCCACTTAGTTGTAGCAAGCAATATAAAATTTACTTTGTGCTTGCTAAGGGGATAAGGAGAAAACTGGGAACATTAGTGGATGGAAGGTCACAGTGATGCTGGGATTGGGGTTAGAACATGAATGCCTTAAACAACTTATGAACAGTTTCGTAAATTTAAATAAAGTTTAAATTAAAAAATGGATATAAGAATTTGGAGGGGTTGTTTTGTTTAGTTTTGGGGTTTTTTTTGTTTGTTTGTTTGTTTGTCTTAATTTTGGGCCACACCCGGTAATGCTCAGGGACTATTGGCTCTGCCTCAGAAATCGCTCCTGACTTGGGGGCCCATATGGGACGCTGTTGTATTGAATTGTGGTCTGTCCTAGGTTAGAACGTGCAAGGCAAACGCCCTATTGCTTGAGCTATCACTCAGGCCCCTATTTTTGTTTTTATTTTGGTTTTCAGGCTATACTTGGTAACATTCGGGTTACTCCTGGCAGGCTCATGAGACTATGGGATGCTGGGAATGGAACCTGGATCTGTCCCTGGTCGACCACATGCAAGGCAAACACCCTCTACTGTGCTGTCACTCTAGCCCTGATTTTTTTTTTTTTTTTTTTTTGGTGTTTGGGCCACACCCGGTGGTGCTCAGGGGGTTACTCCTGACTGTCTGCTCAGAAATAGCTCCTGGCAGGCACGGGGGACCATATGGGACACCGGGATTCGAACCAACCACCTTTGGTCCTGGATCGGCTGCTTGCAAGGCAAACGCCGCTGTGCTATCTCTCCGAGTCCGGATATTAGATTCTTGACACAAAAAGATATAGTACAGGTACAGAATTGTGAAAGAACCAGAGTGACTTTATCAGAGCAGTATTGTGTTACCTGTTATTTAAGATTGGAAATAAAAAACATTTAAAGATGCAAAGTAGAACTTAATTTTTAACTTTTTGAGCTCTGTGCTCAGGAAAGCAGTGCTTGGGGAGATTGGGGTGCCAGGGATTGAACCCAGATTGGCCACATTCAAGGAAAATGATCTGACTTTGCAGAGACATCAGTGGGCTTCTCAAAGATGGCTTCGGTGCTTGTGTAACTTGTTTGAAAGAAGGGATAAGGTTTTCTTTTTGTCTTCCTTTATCCAATGTGGAATGAGCTCTGCCGCTGTTTTTAATTGAAGTGGTGCTGAACCATTGTAAATAGGCAGTGGAGACAAATTACAGAATTATATAGACAAGTAACAAATGGAAATCCATGTACCATAACAGTTTGTTATAATGATTGGTGCATTAAAGTAAAACTGATTTCTTTAATAACCAGATTATAGTGAAAAATTCTATACTTGGGATCCTTTACTGCTATATCAATACTAGTATTTGCAATTGTGAGCAAATTCAGTTTTTAGTTATTGCATTTTTCCATTTTGATTTTCTTTTTAATTTAGGACATACTGGGGGCTGGAGCAATAACACAGCAGTAGAGTGTTTGCCTTGCATACAGCCAATCCAGGACGGATGGTTCAAATCCCGGCATCCTATGTAGTTCCCTAAGCCAGGAGCGATTTTGAGTGCATAGCCAGGAATAACCTCTGAGCATCACCGGGTGTGGCCCAAAAAACCAAACAAATTAGGACATACTTTATCTCATAAGTAAAAATTGACTGTAATCATAAGAGAAATGGTACAAGATGTTTATAGATTAAATTTTGTTTAATATTTGGGATCCAGAGATAGTACAGTGGGTAATACACTTGCCTTAGATGAAGCTGACCAGCCCTGGCCCCTCAGCACAAAGTTGGGAGTTACTAAGCACTGAGCTTTGGGTATGTCACAAAAGCCCAAAAAAGTTTTAATAATGTTTATAAAATAAAGGCAGTAAGATAATATTAAAACTTATAACATAGCTAGAATTTGTTATTTATTTTAGTAAGCATTTTCATATTAAATTAAAATCCTAGTTTATTGATTCGTAGATGAGAACTAAGAGCCACATTTAAATTTTTGTTAAAACATGAATATTTAAGTTCTAGTTTGTTTTGTTGTGGGTTTTGGTTTGGTTTGGTTTGGTTTTGGTTATTTGGTCATATTCAGTGACATCAGGGGTTCCTCCTGGCTCTGCACTCAGAAATCACTCCTGGCAGTCCCAGGTCAGCCATGTGCAAGGCAAACGCCTTACCTCTGTGCTATTGCTCCAGCTTCTCAGTTTATAAATTTTTAAAGCTGATGAAACCACAGCAATTAAATTCAAGTTTACTATAGTAGTGCAGAAGTCGCTCCTGACAGGCTCAGGGGCCATATGGGATACCAGGATTCGAACTGGGGTTTGTCCTTAACTAGACTAACTTAACATGCATGACCGCATGCAGGGCAAACTACTATGCTATCGTTCCAGCCCCTAAATTGACTTTTTTGATCTTTTCTGTGTTACAGTCCTCCTGTCAGGCGCCAGAGAGGAAGAAGGGATCGTCTGTCTCGACATAATTCCATTAGTCAAGATGAAAACTATCACCATCTCCCTTATGCACAGCAGCAAGCAATAGAGGAACCTCGAGCCTTTCACCCTCCGAATGTATCTCCCCGTCTGTTACACCCTGCTGCTCATCCACCCCAACAGAATGCAGTAATGGTTGACATACATGATCAGGTATAACAACAGTGTGAGGAAGCTGTGCTGCACTTGATTGAGGTTTTTATTGTTGTTGTAAATTTTAAATATAGGGAGCCAGAGAGATAGCATGAAGGTAAGGTGTTTGCCTTGCATGCAGAAGGTCGGTGGTTCAAATCCCAGCATCCCATATGGCCCCCTGAGCTTGCCAGGAGTAACCCTTGAGCACTGCTTGTGTGAACCAAAACCAAAAAAAAATTTTTTTATATATAATACCCTTAGATATATTTATACTTTGAGCTATAACATTATTTTAGTTAAGTTGCTCATTCTTCATAATTAAATTATATCCAGTTTTCTGTTTTGGGACTACCCCTGGCAGTGGTCAGCACTCAGGATCAGTCCTGGTGGGGCTCAGGGCACCATATAGAATGCCTGGGATTGACCCTGGGTGCACACAAGCAGATGCCCTACCTTCTGTATTATTGCACCAGCTCTAGAGGCAAAAATTCTATCCTGCCTTGGAGTAAGGAAAAACTGGTCTCTAGTACATCAAAACTAAGTGTGTACAGGCATCACAACCAAATGTAAGAGTCTCCTGGTCATTTCAACAACAAAAGGAAGAGGAAAAATAAATTTTAAAAAAATAGTGGGGCATTAAAAGATTAACATGGGCTGTAAAGGCCACTAGTATAGTATGCGTGTGCTGAGGGAAGTAAGAATCTTGCCTTGGGGCTGGAGTAGTACAAGCGGTAAGGTGTCTATCTTGCCCGCTCTAGTCGAGGACAGACTGCGGTTCAATCCCCCAGCATCCCATATGGTCCCCCAAGCCAGGATGAATTTCTGAGCCCACAGCTCAGAATCCCTGAGCATCACCGGGTCCCAAAAACCAAAAAAAAAAAAAAAAAAAGAATTTTGCCTTGTGTACAGTTAACCCTGGTTTGATCATTCTTGTAGGACATATGGTCCCCTGAGCACCACCACTGATATGACGCTAAATCAAAAAGAACAATAGCATGAGGGCAGGGATAATTTAAGAACTTCACATATTCTTAGATAATAAAGCCTTGCCAGTGAGGCTGAATTTGACCTCTTGCTGTGAGGCACCTCTTGCTGAGCTCAGTCATATAGCACTGCTTTTGGCAGTTCCCAGCATCACCACAAGTGTGCGATTATGTGCACTGCAGCCACATAAGCAAGCACCACCTGTAAGTATCTCCTAAATGGAGCGTATGAAAAAGTATTTGCATTTTAGTCAGGTGTTTTAATGTCCAGTAATTGTAACAGCAACAAAAACAAAAGGAATGGAAGTGATAAAATTAGGATAAAGGTTATGAGCTCAAAATGATTTCATTTAAGGTGGTTTGAAATGGCAATAAGATTAATAGAAAATACTGAATATCTTGTAGTATGAGCACATATCTCCCATTTATGTTTCTGGAATAATTCAGTGGATGAGGTAATTGTGCACTTTTTTATGTATGCAGTGATTGTCAAGAAAATGACAGGTACACGTTTCATTTTTCCATTGAAGAGTATAGGATTTTCTGTTGAATTTCAGAGGTCAGAAGAGACCCAAATCTAGGGAGCAGAGTCTCAAACTCACAGCCCAAGGGCTGTTTGCAGACCTCCGTACAATATTTTGTGGCCCTGCCCTAGAGGAATAGTTTTTTGTTTTGTTTTGTTTTAGTTGTTTGGGTCACACCCCCCAATGTTCAAGGCTTCCTACTGACTTTGCACTCAAGGATCACCCCAACTTTGCCTCCTGCAGCCTCCAGGTAAATTGAGTTTGAGACCCCTGGTTTAGGGTGTTTGCCTTGCACACAGTTGAACCTAGTTTGAGCCCTAACTTCCCATGTGCTCCCCTGAGCTCTGTCAGGAATAAGTCCTGAGCACCACTGGGTGTGACCAAGGGAAAAAAATTCCAAATTTGGATTTAGCAGTTAGTAAATTTTAAGAATAAAAGTTTGTATAGGAGGGGCCGGGCGGTGGCGCTGGAGGTAAGGTGCCTGCCTTTCCTGCGCTAGCCTAGGACGGACCGTGGTTCGATCCCCCAGTTTCCCATGTGGTCCCCCAAGCCAGGAGCGACTTCTGAGCTCATAGACAGGAGTAACCCCTGAGCATCACTGGGTGTGACCCAAAAACCAAAAAAGAAAAAAAAAAGTTTGAACAGGAGAAATAAACAGGACTGGTACCTAAGCATTCAAAGTTTTTTGTTGTTTTCAGTTTTTGGTTTTTGGGTCACATTCGGCAGTGCTCAGGGTTTCTTCCTGGCTCTACGCACAGAAATCACCCCTGGCAGGCATGGGGGGGACCATATGCCAGAATTCAAACCACTGTCCTTCTGAACACAAGGCAAACACCTTACCTCCATGCTATCTCTCCAGCCCCCAGCATTCAATTTTTTAATCTACTGTTCCGGATGATAGAAAATGAAAATATTGGGCCGGACAGATAACATGGAGGTAGGGCATTTGCTTTGCATGCAGAAGGATGGTGGTTTGAATCCGGTATCACATGTTGTCCCCCCCAGGCCCATCAGGATTGACTTCTGAGCACAGAACCAGGAGTAACCCCCGAATGCTGCCAGGTGTGAATCAAAATAAAAAAAGAAAAAATGAGACTACTTGGGCTGGAACAATAGCGCAGCGGTAGGGCTTTTGCCTTGCACGCGGCCAAATTCAGGACAGATCTTGGTTCGATCCCCGGTGGCCCATATGGTTCCCTGTGTTGTAAATTAGGCCTTAAAATGGGCTTGGATGGTGGATGGAGGCCTCTGTCTTTAGGCTCTGAACCATGTGGCTCCACAAACCCCCATTAACCGTCAGGTCTGGAGGTTCATGAGAGCGGCGGGTAGAAATCTCACTCATATGCAGGCTTCAGGAAGTAACAGCTTTATTCATCCTAGTCACCACATGTGTGGCCTCTATCATAACCATTTAAGCATTCAGCTATTCTTAGCTAGCCCTGCATCTTAACTTCTCTCAGCCATCTTTCCTCTGACCTTCAAACTGGCAAAGATCCAACTGGGCAAGAGCCAAAGACAAAAAGAGATCCTCTCCTCTGGGTCAGAGCCCTTAAGTACCTTTCCCAGACCCCTCCCAGGAAATGGGCAGGGTCTGCAGGTAAAGTTACAGGTCATCTCCGGTTCCCAAGACCCCCCCCCAGAAATGGGTGGGTCTCAGTTACCTGTATTCCGGGATGGAGCTACACCCTGAGCCAGGAATAACCCCAGAGTGTCACAGGGTGTGGCCCAAAAAGCAAAAAAAAAAAAAAAAAAA
>PVKC010036416.1:0-13230 GCA_004027635.1 Crocidura indochinensis
TTTCTTTCTTTCTTTCTTTTTTTTTTAAGTAGAGTGTGTTGGAGAAATACCAGCTCTTTTCTTGGAGAAGGGCTGAAGCCTCACCCCCTTCCCACCTTCCAATGTGAGCCCCAACCCCATGTTGCTGCTGATCAAATCTGCAAATGCACATAATATGTGGACAGTTCTATGTAGGAACAGGAAGGTGTATGTATCTGCGCATGTGCACACGTGCTTAATGTGGAAGGGAATGTGGGTTCAGGAGTGATCTTGTGTGGAAAGAGCTGTTCATCCTGCTCAGATGATGGATGGCAGGGCACTTGCTTTGACTTCAAAACTGTCATGGTCTTGCTTCTTGCTGGAGGGCCAGCTGCAGAGTGAACTTCTTTCGGGTCATTTGTATATGGAGGATGTATGAACTTTAAGGAAGAAGAAGGCTAATGCAATGGCACCTCACTCTTTCCTGGATAGGTTTCTATTAACTCAAGACTAGACAAAGAATCTTTCAGAGAACTTATTTTAGAACCTGCTAATAGCTCTACAGATGTCTCAAGTATCTTTAACAATACATATTTTGTTCTCGGTCATTTGCCATAATCCATCATTCTACTTGCAACTCCAGTGGACTGAGTGCACATGCACCATGCAATGTGGTCTGAATATATTGCCACTCAATACTCTCAATCTATGTTATGGCCCTTCTCTATATTATTAATTGGGAACCACCACAGGCTGACTGTGGCTCTGGGTCGCCTCACTAAACAAACTTTCCAGTATTATTAACTATGTTTTATCCAAAGTGAAATTCGGTTTGGTCTGTTGTAATTGCTCCCTTCTTAGCAGTTTCTCCAGAAAATATTCCTCGTGGAGCTTCCAGTTTTTTTGTTTTTCAATTTTATGTTCAGTGAGGAATTTTTTGGAAAGAATCTTGCTTCTTTAAGGCCAGAGATGTGAGAATAACCAATCTTTTTGATATCTGCAGATCCCAAGCCAAGTTTACCTCAAGCAGCACCCCCTCGGAGGGGGTGTACCAAGTTTGAAACTGAACTCTGTCACTATTTTGAATAGCCCTTGGTATTCTCCCTAGACCTTGATTTATTCATCTGTAAATGAAGGGTTTGAATTAGAAACTCTTCAAATCTCATTTCCACTGACCATGTTAGGTTTTACATTAGTCCTATCCTTTTCCTCAATCAGTGCTGTTATGCCTCACTTGAAATGCGTCTTGGCACACCCTAAATGAGCTCCCATTTTTATCTTTGGGGAATGTCTGAGTCAAACTCAGAAAGGCATGCAAAGAATTCGCCATAGTGTTTTGTTTTGGCCATGAATGCTCCAGTAGTTGGCTTATCTTGCACGGGTGTGTACAGACCTGAAAAGAGTTGGATTTGGCTTTCTGGTCGGCCCGGTGCTACTCATTCAACTTCCACGTGAATCCTTTCAGTGTCAGTGTTTCTGATTAAGATAAGTACCCGTCTTTAAGATGATGGATGATGATGATGATAGTTAATATTTGAGTACTTGCTGGGTGTCAGGCCTTATTACAAATACCACATGGCATTATCTCAATGTCCCAAACAATCTCATTTGCAGATGGGGAGAGTGGGGTTACTTGAGGTTAAGGGCTGTACTCAGAGCCACACTACTGAATGTTCATGCATTTGGCTTTCCATTTTGAGGCCTGTGGCCATTCTCAGATCTCCAGCTGCCAGTCAGATTCTTTCTTTTGCATTCTGTGATGTCATCCAGATGAGAAATCATTGGACAGCCCTGTACGAAACCTGCCACCCCACTGGGTAGCCTGCTCCCTGCTCTGCTGGAAAGTTCCTTTTCATGTGCAAGACAAATGTTGAAGCTTTCTAGCCACCTGCTGGCAAGCATGTGTCAGATCTGTCTTAGCTCCCATAGGCCAACCCTCCCCCTTAACTTCCCATTCTGTTGACAAGGGAAATCGGCCTTTCCAGAATGGGGGTATTGATTTAAGCCACAATTGCCTCCTTGTAAACTCTATACGATTGGAGCTGGACATCTGGTTTTGATCCACACACCCACAAGAGCTGGTAGGTCCCCACATTCTTGAGTACTGCCTTAAGGATTCCATAGAATCAAAGTGAAAGAGAATCTGAAGGGTGAACACAAATGTGGATCATGACTTTCCTTGATAGACCAGGGAGCTCTCTCACTCTAGACAGGGGTCAAAGTGAAGGTGGATTTCTTGATGAAAGATTGGAGGTAGGGATTGCTACTAAGGACTGGGTTCCTTAGGCTCTATTTGATCAAGAAGAGTGGTTGTAAAGTCCTCTAGTCCTTCTCTGCTGCATGTTATTCCTGGATCAGTATCAGAAGTAGGGAATCTAGGACCAGAGAGATCAAATAGGTTAGGTGGTAGTCTTGCATATGACTGTGTTGGTCATTACCATGGTTTCAATCCCTGGTATCACATATCCCCCCCTGAGCATCACCAGGCATCATTCCTAAGCACAAAGCCAGGAAAAGCTCCTGAGCACTCCTGGCTGTTGCAAAAACAAACACAAAATGTAGGAAAGCCAGAGGGGTTCTTAAGCATATGACTTAAGCAAAAGGAGGTTTTTGTTACTTTTCCTTGCACATATCTCTTCCCACCCCTCAATGCCATATACATATCTCTGAGACAGTTGATGAAACAGTTTTGCTTTTTAACTCAAAAAGGTTGTGAAATGTGACCCACAAATGCAGAACACTAAATAGCACTCTGAGCTTTTAAAATAAATGTTGACTTTGTTTGGAACAATTTCTCATATATAGGAGGATTTTCTTTGAAAGAGTGATGGTGTTTTTTCTTTTCTTTTTTTTTTTAACTGATAGCTCATTCCTTGCAGTTGACAGCCTTGTTCCTTCTGTCTCTAGGTCTAAACCCCCTGCATTTTAAAAATATCCTTCCTAGCTGGCTTCAAATTATCCCTGAGGGAATATGTTTCATGTTCTCAGTTTGGGATTATTTTCATCCTGCATCTCGATGACCTACCCTGGATGGGTCATAGGGCATGGCTCCTGGTTCCATAAAATTCCAGAGGAACTTTAGATCTGGAAGGCACCAGGTTGTGAACAAGTGCATCTCATTAGTGAGAAGCAGCCATCTCTCTTAACCCCAGGTTTTTTTTAATTCAATATCTTTATTTATACAATTTGATTACAAACATGATTGTAGTTAGGTTTCAGTCATATAAAGAACCCCCTCCTTCAACAGTGTAACATTCCCATCATCAATGCCCCAAATCTCCCACCTCCCTACCCGTCCCTTGTCTGTATTTGAGACAGGCTTTCTACTTCTTTCATTCATTCACATTGTTATGCTAGTTGTCAGTGTAGTTATTTCTCTAACTGCACTCACTACTACTCTTTGTGGTGAACTTTATATCGTGAACTGGACCTTCCAGCCCTCATCTCTATTGTCTCTAAGAATTATTACAAAATGTCTTTTATTTTTCTTAAAACCCATAGATGAGTTATTCTATTCTGTGTTTATCTCTCTCCCTCTGACTTATTTCACTCAGCATAATAAATCCCATGTATAGAAAAATGTCATGACTTCATCTCTCCTGACAGCTGCATAATATTCCATTGTGCATATATACCACAGTTTCTTTAGCCATTCATCTGTTGAAGGGTATCTTGGTTGTTTCCAAAGTCTGGCTACTGTAAATAGTGCTGCAATGAGTATTGGTGTGAGGAAGGGGTTTTTTGAATTGCATTTTTGTGTTCCTAGGGTATATCCCTAGGAGTGAACCTACCTATGACCTGAGAGATCAGATTACACCTTTAACTTGACAAGAAACTACCCATATAATTTTGGGGATAGTCGAACTATACCAGGTATCAATGTTCTTATATTTTGTGTGACTTATGGGTTATGGACTTGAACTAGGTATTTTTGCCATCAAAGCTTATAAAATTGGGATGAATCCATCAATAAGGATTAAATACATAGGGAAACATCTTCTGATTGTAAGGACAATATGAATGACCAAAATATACATCTATTCTTGAGCTTGAGAGGGCCTAGAAGAATATATTCTGTGAATATATAGGGTTTAGGAGAGTCTCTATTCCATCTTCACTGTAGTTACCAAAATGGCCGTTTACCTCTTTCCTTAACCTTTTCTGAAAAACTGCAAATTTTCTCACTCCACTGAACCCTAAAAGTCTGGAACTCCCTCATAGTTTCTCTGGGTGATACCATCTATCCTGAATTTTCTTTGCATTCTTACTAAACTAGGAAGCTTGAGAAGAAAGAAAAGCTCTGGTCATTACATCTTCATATCTAACATCTTGGACAGCATCTGCTACACAATTATGTTGGGTGAAAGATACATGATGAGGCATCAGTGAAAACCAATTTTCCAACTTTCAGACTGGCATTAGAAAGGTGTTGGGTCTCACCAATGGTCCAAGAGTCTCTTCTATTTACTCATTCCAAGACTAGGCAGTCATGATGCTCCAAGATTACTCATGGGGATGGGATGTCTTGATGTTTAGAATCTATAGGGATCTGTCTCTTCTGTGTCATCATTTGCCTTGCTCTTCTATAAATCTTAGACTCTTTCAGTAATTGATGATATTGCCCATGATTGAGAGCCATGCAATTCTAGAAACTTGAGAAACTCATATTTAAACATTATTCACTTAGAGTACCTGTGGGTGACTTCCATCTATCAAGCCTTGTACTTGATATGTACAGAGATGTTGCCATAGAACTAACCTGAATAATCTAATGACACAGTAAAGGAGACCAATGGGTGATATCATTGTGTTTCAATGCCTGGGGAGCATGAACTATTGAGTACAAGCTTGTTTGTTTTTGAAAATGCTTTTGTGTGGTGTGAACAGTGATGGCCCAACCTCTGGGGTAAGAGCAAATTTAAAAAAATCCACGATTCATCATAGCTTCTGTAAAATAGTTATCTCCTGGTCTCAAAGCTCCCAAAGCCAGACATGTAGTTGCCCATGACCCTATGATGGATGGATTCCCTTAGTTTTTCAGGGAAACACCTGAGCAACGCTGTGCAAATGTCAGAGCACAGAGATGGAAGCCTATGTTCTCAGTCTGTTCTTTCCAGACAACTTCCTGCTCCTGGCAGCATATTCAAGAAAGACAAGGAGAGGAGCTTCAAACATTCAAGCTGCTAGTCCCTGCACCAAGGATTGTCCTGTTGCCATTTCTGACACAGGGACAGACTGCCATCTACTGTCCACTTGTGTCCTCTGAGTCCCTTTTGCACAGAGTGTCTTAGTGGGGTTTTCCCCTGCCGCCCACATCCGCTTTTAATTGATCCAGATACCAGAAGAAAGGGAAGAAGAACATCAGGTCCTTATTTAATCATTTCTTTGGAATTTAAAAAGGGGGGGTTAAAAAACACAGCACATCTGTGAGATGTTTTTCTTAGCTGCTTAACACAAGTATTATTTTAAGACACCCTGACCCTTTCGGATTTCTTCTTAACCAACCCCTTAGCCAGGTCATGTGGGAACCCCTACCTTGTAGAGCATTATAATGTAGTTGGTGTGGTTTAAAGTTGCAGAAAGATTAGTCATAGGAAGGGGGAATATCAATCGGGGAAGTGGTAGATGAAAGCTTGGAACCCCAATGGCTTTGAAAGTTGGGAGGCTGGAGGAGTCCTCAGAGGCTGAACTGATTCAGAAACATTAGTTCTGGGCAGTGAGGCATTCCAGGATGCTTCCCAGACACTGGGGGTTTGGTGGGAATCTCTCAGGTGTGCTAAGCAATGTTGAGGAACAAGCTATGAATGGGAAGCCGAGATCTAGAAGGGCCCCATCAACTCCCACCCTAGGACTCATATTGTAGCCCAAAGATCCTCCTATACCTGACCCTTCCTCAAAGTAGTGGTGGCTCTTGAGTTTTAGCACAACAAAAAGCATTGCATCCCAAATTGAAATAGGAAAACCAACACACTTGAGTTCTACATGTGTGATGAGTCACCTCAAGGTATAGATCTAATGTCACCCCATTCCCAAGGACCATCTCTAATGCTGCCCAGAAATGAGATAGTGAACTCACATTTCATGGCCCTGGAGCATAGTTCTTCCAGAAATCTACAGATAGATGATTTGAATCAAGGGGCCTCATACTCTGAAGCTTCCTTATATCCTTGTACTGATGTAGTTCAAGTCTAAGAGTTCTTCAGGTTGCTCTTATGAACAGTTTTCAGTTTGGTTTTGTGGTGACTGAGATTTGTTGCATGATGGATAAAAGTGGGGCAAGAGAAGTTTTCATAACTCATGCTTATTCTCTTGTTTCCTCTCAGCACTTACATTATTACTTACTTCCATTACTATTTTATTTCAGTTAATATTAAGAAAAGAAGGGGGTTCTAGATTTGTCCTCCAGAAATTCTGGAACCATGACAGTGACTTACTCCTAAAGCAGATGCATGCATTGCACACCAGGCTGTTTTCTGAAGCATCTGATAAGTGCTAGATTCCTGAACGTAGCTCCATCAGTCCATCAGATGATTTGTGTGTATGTGTGTGTGTGTGTTTCAGAATCTCCCAAGAATTCCCCAGAACTTTTTTGCCTCCTATTAGATCAGTAAAATTATATGTAGGCTACATTATTTAACAGAGAGAAGGGGGACATGTGTGATAGTGTCTGACATGATCTTGACATATAGTCCTGCCATTTGGGGTTTATGAAGTCTGTGAACTCAAAGATAGCCCAGGAATGTTAAAGAGAAGCTCTGGCATCATCTTCAGATCTGCTTAGTTAAATGTTCTGTGTTCTCAGTGTTTTGATCTCAACTTGCTCTTTGAGAATTTTTCCTTTGGACCAATTTCAGTTGCATATCTTAGGACTGGGTAAAAGCATCTGTAATTTTTTTGGTTAGATATTTGGGGGGGGCACATACAACAGTGCTCAGAGTTTATTCTGGTTCTATGCTCAAGAATTACTCCTGGCCGTGCTTGGTAGAACTTATGAGACACTGGAGATTGAACCAGTGTGCAGGACTAATGCCCTACCCACTGTACTATCACCCAGCCCTAGTATTTTTAATTTTTAAGACTCATCAGGTGATTCTAATGCTCAGCCAAAGCTGAGAACCTCTAGCTAGCAGTATTAACTTATTTGGCCCCATCTCTGGCACTTCAAAATGCACCATTTGCCCAACCTTCCCTCTTAATTATGCTTGAAGAATCCTCTTATATAAGGACATTCAGTTAGTTTGAACTTAGAGCTCTTACTTCTTCTCCACCCCATATTTGCCCTGACTGAATGCTAGAAATTAGGAATAGCATATTGCAGATGCTAGGCAGATTCTGAATTGAACCATCAAATGGATGGGAAGGTGCAAAGGATTGGGGACAATAGGGTAGAGCAAGGAACATCGACCAATATTTAGGAGATATTAGCTTAGCATGCACATACTTTTATACATGCCCTCCATTGCTCCCTCCAGCAATCTTCAGAGGCAGATAAGATATCAGATTGGGTTACAGTTTTCAGAAGATTTTTAGAAAGTAACTGGTATGCAATCTCTAAATGATTCAATTTCCTACACTGATGTTCCTTGGGAATTTATATCACTAAACAACAACTCTCCTTTTGGTGTGGAACTGGCTCAGGGTTGCTGATATCTGTCACTGATCAGAGAATGGCTCTCTCTTCCTTCTGGATTCTGTGGAATCCATGCTACTCTGAGTCTTGGGACATGCCTGAGTTGTGTTTTCACGGCCTTCATATGGTGGAAGGGGTGTGCGGTATTCACCATTTTCCTTTTAGGAACTCATAGGTTTGCAGAAAGGCTGACATTAGGGATGGCCAGAGAAAGAAGCTACAAATCCAGGTCTGACAAAAAGGACTGAGGTCTGAAAGAGTTGCATCTCCATTTGTAGCTGTCTGAGTTATAAAGCAGACTGTATGGCATCATTACAGAACCAGGGTTTCTCTCTACAAAAAGACCTTACTCCTGTGCATCGCACTACCAGTATGTGGGAGCTGGAAATGTAGCACCTGTGGCTCTGTTTGTACCTCATATGCATTTGGAATTAGGGACTCTGGGTCACTGAGTGACCTAAGTATAGTGTAGGAACTCAAAGGTGGTGGAATGAGTCACTGCTGATCACATAAAAGGGTGGGTATGGTTGTGTGACTATTGAGTGTGCAGTAAGGTGGGGTCAGACCTGGTTCAGCACAGTGGACTAAGCCATAAAGACAGTTTATGCAAATAATAGAGGAAGCAAAACCATTAAGTTTGCCTCTGTGACCAAAGGAGATGAAGTCCACTCTGGGGCATGAGTAGCTATTTTTCTACCACTCAAATCCCAACCCACACAATTATTCATTTCAGCAATATTTTCTGTTTCTGTTTTTGTTTTTCAGTCAAGGAATAATAATGTTTCGGGAAGAGAGAGCTGAGCATTGATTTCTGGATGTGAGGTGACATTTTGTTTTCCAAAGTGGAGTCTGGAACATCAGAGAATAGAAAGTTGAGAACATTAAATAGTCTGACTGTAAGAGCAGTGGAGAGTGGTCTGCAGTAATTTTCTGGTGCAATGGTACACAAGATTAATGAGAAAATGACCCTTGGGCAGGGAGAATGAAAAACCTCACTACATGGGGCTGGAGAGATTGTAAAGAGACACAGCAGACCCAGGTTTGATCCTGGACCCCCAGATGGTCTCCCAAACCCCATCAGGAGTGATTCCTAAATATAGTCAGAAATAAACTCTGAGCATTGCCAACTGTGGCCCCTAAACAAAAATAATACGCCCCAAGTAACACTCACTACAGAGAGCTCTTGTGACATAATATTTATGCAAGAAGATCTAAGGTCTATTTCCATTCTGTTGACTACTAATAATTGCAAACTCATAGAGCTTTTCATTGCGTTTTTCTTTACTCTTATGTAAAGTGGAACAGTAAACCCTGCCTACTTAATATATTAGTATGTTCCTGATCAGTATTTTTCAAACTGCTCATTAGGTTCCAAAAACCTGTGATGGTTGAACCAGTAGCATGTTAGACCAGCATATTGTTGTGTTTGGAAGTAGTTCTTTAAGTTTGACAGAGGAAACATTTCTCAAAGGAAACCCTGAATGTAGAAGGGAGATGAATCAAAGGATTGGAATACATACCTGGCATATAGAGGCTTCTGTTTCAACCCCCAGAACCATATGTTTGCTTGATACCTTGCATCTACTTGATTAAAGGGTCAAGAGGCACTATAGATAAATTACTTCACCTTTTCATGATAATGTCAGCTGGGCTACAGGCTTAGGGTTTGGCCATTTTTGAAGAACATGAGTAGAAAGTCCAGAGTAGATGTGTATGGAGTAAAAGGAATCTGGGCCAGGGAAATGCTCTTTTCAGCATGGGTTGCTCAACCCTTCTGTGAGATCATTCACTGATTATGTCTCCAACAGCTCTTGTTAAATTTACACTGAGGTATATCTGTTATTCCTTTCCAGTGCCATAGTGGGTCTGATTCATAGAAGACAGCCCTGATAAAGAAACACCCCCACCTTTTTGTTTTATTTTCAGCATGAAAATCTGAAACTTTCCTACTCTTGTTTTGTGGCCATAACACCTTTTGTCTTCAGGATGGTTCTATTCCCAAAGTCATATTCTGATATTATGTTTAACTGCCTCCTTGAGTTTAAGTTTTGCTAGTCATAGAGTTTCATAGAACTGGCTCGGATGCTCAGATCAGTGATTGGTTACTCTATTGACAGTGACTTTGGTGACCAATTCTTCAAAGTTTACATGTGGCTTCTGCATTTAATGTTGACCTTTTTTAGAAGAAAAGACTTCTTAAAATGGGTCCCTTTGGGGAGAAAGGCAATTTCTTCAGGTTTTGAACCATGGAAGACTTCTGTCTTGTTTTCAGGCATAGGTATTATACATATTTATTTTGAATGTGTTTTGTTTTATACTTCTGGACTGGATACAGGAGGAAAAGAAAATACAGAGTACTCAGTCTGCTGTCTTAAAGCAGGAATCCCTTCAAAGTTTTTAAGCTATCTCAGTCAAGTGAAAACTTTCTGGAGATAGTCACATGGACTTATTAGTGATCACATCCCAGATCACACAGTGCAGGGGCGCACTCCTTAGCAGGGACTATTGTAGATAAACCACAGTGTTTGTTAGCTGTATTTAAGATTCACATTCTCTAGGAGATTGGTTAAGGTTTGAATCCCACCGAGCTCCCAGACAGGAAAGGTAGTTTCCATTCCCTTGTCCAATTAGGACAGGGGGAACAGTTCCAGTTTTAGAGATCCACAGGAAATAATTCACACAGTGAAAAGGTACAAGAATGGGTTCAGGAAATCTAGTGCTCAAACTAGGAATTCAAACCAACAAGCTTTCTGCTTCTAGGATGTAGTGCAGCTCAGTGGAAGAAAACCAAAGAAGCCTCTGCCTTCCTCAGACTCCTGCTTTTATTGACAAGAATCAGGTCCCAACTTGGCCCAACTTGAAGTCCCTACTAATTCATTAGCTATGATCCAGGGAGCAGGGTCAGGCCATGCAACACAAATAACTTCAGTGGCCAAGTCTTTCAGCAGAAGCACAGCTGTTGTCAGAGTTCAGGCCTGTGGACCAAACATTAACTCCCCCAAAGTATCCATTAAATCCCCAATAAATCACTTTAGAACTGAGAACAGTGATGGCTTGTAAGGATTCTCAGGTGCTCTCAGATTGGGTGGTGGAAAGGCTGGGCTTTTCCAGGCAGTTGCATGGTTCCTGTTATGAGTTATATAGAGGACAGGTTAGGTGTCAACCCAATGCAACTCAGAACCAGATGGAGACACTCTAATTAGGAAATAAATATGCATGTTCCTGCAAGCCTTTGTTTTGTTTGTTTGTTTGAGGTCATGTTCTGGGTTACTCCTGGCCCTGTGCTCAGGGATTATTCCTGGTGGTGTTCAGGAGACCATATACAGTGCCAGAAATGAGATTGGGATTGGTCACATGCCTTCTCCTGTACTATCTCACCAGCCTAACTCAGTGGAACTGATGGAGTTCCAACGTTTGGACTAGACTTCCCTGTACTTTATCATTATGTAATAATTCAAGCAGGGCTTTTATTACGTAGGTGCTCTGGAAGGTCAAATCAACTTGTGTTTAAAAAGGTCTTGGTTGGTTTCCCGGAGAGATAGTACAGCAGCGTTTGCCTTGCAAGCAGCCGATCCAGGACCAAAGGTGGTTGGTTCGAATCCCGGTGTCCCATATGGTCCCCCATGCCTGCCAGGAGCTATTTCTGAGCAGGCAGCCAGGAGTAACCCCTGAGCACTGCCGGGTGTGGCCCCAAAACCAAAGGGAAAAAAAAAGGTCTTGATTGGACTTGGTTGGCACATCTTCTCCCTTCCCTCAAACCTCTGTGATATAACTGGGATTCCAAGCTATTCTTCCAAGTGAGAGGGTAGCAAGGTCTTACTCCCAAGTACTCATATCAGTTCCCAATAGAACCCTGCCTCTTAACTCCAGGATGCAGATTTTCATCTACACAATGTTTCCAATTTACATGAGCTTTTCCCTCTTCTAATTCCCTGTACTTTTCCAGTCATCCCCAAGATTAAACAAGGAAGTCTTCACATGGCAAAGACTCAAATTCCTAAATCCTACCTAGGCAATCAGAAAACCCTTTTCTGAGCAAGTGGGAGGCTTCTTAATGGAATGGTGTTCAACAACTTGCCCAGACTTTGTGGCCTTCTTTATTCAAATAGAGGTTGTGAGCCAAGTCCGATAGTTCATTGTGCCAGGTACTTTTCAAAGTACAACTATAGTCCCCAAGAAAACTGGACCAGACAATCCCAAATCTCCCACTTCACAGTTGAGGACATTGTGACTCTTTAGTCTGGCAGAGTCTTAGTCCTCAGCAGATCTCTGAATCCACAGCTCACCATCAGTTCAGGTTTCGTTGTCTTTCTTTTTATTTTTGAGTCTTCCAAGCAAAGATCAGGAAGCCCAGGGCCCTCACCATGGTTCATAGATACAAGAATACAGTGTTGCTCAGTCCTGGAAGTGATTTCCTGGGCCATCCTGGTGGCTCCAGTACTATACCATGCAGTGCTCAGGAGCCTGCAGGTCTGAACCCAGTAGTGATTGAGTAAGGGGTGAGGTTGGGGACCATGTGGTTCAAGGAAGCAAAGCTGACTTGGATACATCTAGGTCTACCTGATCACTTTACTTCCGGTCTCTGATCTCCATTGTCTTTCTGTAGACTGTCTAGTTTTCTGAAGTTCACAAGACCTCAAGTTTCTATCTTTCTTTTCTCTCCTCTCTTGTTTTCCTAGAATATCTGCCTTTTGGGCAGACAGTCAGCAGTTCTGTTGCTTGGAACAGAACATGGAAACTAGACCCCACCCTATTCACCTGTTTGACTAAATCAGGTGAGTTTGGAAACTCTCCCATCAGGTTCCGAGCATTAATTCCCTCCGACCTGGCTCCTGCCTCCCTCTGCTGGTCCACTCTCTGCTCATTTTAATCCTGAGTTTCTCTGTGAGCTTTCTCGTAGTTCCATTTTTTGTTTAAGTAATCTCCAAAATGTAGGCTCTTTCTAAAACTCCAACTCTATCTCTGGCTATTCATTAACTCCATTGTCTAGGCTTGCGAATCTACTCTGGGATTCTGTATGTTTTTATGGAAGAGTGCTCCATTCTAATTGATCTTGGTCTGCACCAAAGAACAAGAGTTCTTAACATGGGTCCTGTTAGTTATACTCAACTGAATCCCAGCCAAACCTCCCACCATACAAGGGACCCCAGAATTTAACAAAACTATATTCAGCACAGATGCATCTGTATTCCATGTATCTTTGAGGGAAGGTTTGTGGTTATTTTTAAAAGTCTTTCACCCCCATGGGAAATTTTACATAGATAAGCTAGTAAAGCAAGTTGATTGATTGCTGACCAGGGCCATAACATCTTGGCTTTTGGTTTCTGATCTCTAAGAATTTCCTTTGTTAATGTTAATGTTGACATTAAGGAGAGCTTTGCTTACCAGGTCATTCTTAGACCATAACCCAGAAAGAGTCTTCTTTCTAGAAATATCTAAGGAGTGCCTACTATAGTTAGGCACTGTTTTAGAGGCTCTAAGTATCACAGTGAAAACTTAATTCCCCCCACTCATGGAGCTTACATTCCAGTGGTGACAGTCCCTCAACAGAGAAACCAAGCAGTATATAAATAGATACAGTTTTTCTCTAGGATCCATGCCACGGTGAAAAATTAAGTGACAAGACAATGGCTAAAGGGGGG